>JACTOM010000007.1:1290178-1479449 GCA_015832385.1 Elymnias hypermnestra | reverse complement strand
ATGCGTCTCTTATACACATCTTGGAGAGCGGTTGCCTCCTTTTGCGAGACTGTCATCTCGCTTAAGGAGGCACGACAAAGGGAGAGGGTGAATGCCGCTGAGACACTCCGGCCCAGACGAAGGGGAGTAGGAAACAGGAGGCGGAGGTTCATGCAACTCCTCCCCCTGTAGAATATCTGTGAGCCGAATTCAACCGAGGGGCCAGAGAGGAATGTCTCAACGAGCCTCTGGCTCCCCACTCATGGTTGACGACGGTCCCGCTGGGTTTTAGTGGGTATTGCGAGTTCATCCCCCTCGCCGAGTCCCACACTCCCGACCCCACAGTCGGGGTGCGTAAATGCATTTCCCAGCGTCAAAAAAAAAAAAAAGACTATATAGTAATTACACTTAAATCCTTTTAAAAAGAAAGCTAATTGAAACATCGTACTATAATTTTAAGGATTATTTCGACGTTAAAAAAGACGTGGGAATGTGTATATGTATGTAAAATAAATTAAAATGTATATTGATTGTGTTTGAAATGTAATAATGATTGTTTAAAATAAGAAGCCTAATTAAATTGTTCGTGGGTTCTTCTCAGAACAAGGTGCAAAGGAGCTGTGTGCCTTTAGATTTTAAGTTATTCCTAATATCATCATTAGTTGTACATTAAAATTATTATATCAACGTATTTAACAGTCTAAAAGGCCTGTTTTACTAAAGAATTGTGAATCAAATCTAATCCACATGCGGTTGTAAACGAAAGATGTAAGCATATTATGCTAAAACACACGTGCGATGCCAGCGCACGTCGCTAGTTAACAATATAAAAGCTGAAAAAGTTCTCGAGGTCCAAGTTACTAGGAAATATTAGTGGTGTTAAAAAGGTCATTACAAACCCTCTTCGCAACAATACAAACGATAAAGCAAACTAATCAAAAGGCGGAACTTGTTACCAACAGCCATTGTTCTGTCCACCGAGCTTTATGGAGCTGAACAATTCATGTGCCCGAAAAGAAAACTTTTAATACAAATCACTTGGGATTAGCCGACACTTTTTTATAAAATATTTGGATTCAACTCTGACATTTTGACAAAGTTTGCAACTGTTTCTCTTGAATTATCATCTTTTTGAAGTTAGGAGACTGGAGGAAATAACTACTGTTCCCCGCTGTGTTGCCCACGTAGTTTGTTGTGTTAGTAAGCTCACACTCACTATATGCTGATTCAGGAACAATTAAAGACTTCTTCCAACCGACCAAACCCACTTGGTACCAGCACGTTTTTTTTTTTTCGAAGTGTGTAGTTGCTGTTAGCCCTACTGGCTTTGACAGCGTAACCGAGAGGGGTGGCGAGCGCAGAAGCTTCGCCGAGGGGTGGGCCAGTAGAACAGCCTTGCTGCGTCGTGGGGGAAACGTTGCTCAAAGGGCGCGTCCTGCGAGGCTCGGACCTAGGCCTAAAGTAACGTTTGCTGCTGCTGAAACAGATCATCGGACAGGAGCTACAAGCATGGGATCGAAACTAAGTCAAATTGATTATTGGCGCCAAAATGGCCCAATTAGATGCCGAAACTACGGCTGACAAACGTTACTGTTGGTACAAGTAAGCGCTAAGGCGTATCTTTATTAACGTTATTATAAACATTTTGTCCTTTTGTTTTAAAATGTTAGTATATAATATATAATAATATGAAGGTAAAATAAACTATACAAACAAATAACTTTCCAATAAAACTCAAGTTTAAACTATATGGTGGGAAAGTTGCTAACATTTATCGTTATGTAATATGTGCACCTTGGAGATATGAGGAAACAGTTATATTTTGTTATTAAAACATCTTTAGTAATAGTTACCATAGCACCCAAAAATTAATTGTTTTTCTATTATATATCCCGTGCGAATATGGGGAAACCAGTTCTTAGTGAACGTCTACGTTGCGACGGTAATAACTATGACAAGGTTTGTGTGTGAGTGATAATGGTATGGATAGTGTTAAAGCTGCCTTTTCTAATGAATGTATATGTGCATGAGTACTCAAAAAAAAAAAAACTATTTGACGGCCTCGTTAGCACAATGATGCATATATTCGCTTCGTTAAGCAAGGTTCCAATTCCAGCAGGATAAATTTAGGAAATTGGGTCTGGCCTAGTGTGAGGCTTCGGCCGTGGCTAGTTACAACCCAATTAGCATAGACGTTCGACATCAAATTAAAAGTGCGTGCGTACAAAGTACACATGTTAGAAGTGAAACTTCTTTAGCAAAGTAATTTTTAAGTTTCGTTTATATTTATACAAATCTAAAACTTCAGATTTTCGAGACTTCGAGGGCGGGACAAAGGAAGTTATCTTAGAAATTTAATAGTCATTAAAATATTAAACGTGTCGAAAATTAATAGAAATAATTTACTGAAATCTCAAATGGACTATTGTAAATAAAAATACCACATGTTTTTGTCAATATTTGTATTGATTAATTATGATTGATTATTAGAAATTAGGAATTAAGTTTTGCTTTTCAATCTACAATGAAGAAAAAAATATATTTTTTATAATATTTTATGAAAAATAGTAACCTAACCTACAAACGAATTAGCATATAAAACGCTGCACATCTGCGTGACTCTAATTACGCGTTTTATCTGTAAAAATATTACCCTCATGAGCCTAAAGAAGTTTCACTTCAAAAACTTTGCGATGCGATGCTGTATAGAAATTATACGAGGTTAATTATTTCTTTACTCGTCAGCGCGTTTTCTACTTAGATTCTCATCACATTAAGGCACAGTAATGCACTGTATAATATTAACTACAACAAAAAGATCTTCTGAATATTGAATTTATCTGGGTTTACCAGAGCTACGATATCATTTTTTCTACGTAAATGCGCTTAGATTCACCCCGACTATGCTGGGTAAATAGAGCTTGATTTAGATGTGCCCTATTTCAAATGTTACAATAGAAAATGGACAGCCCGTTAGAAAACACAGATGAATGAGATTCTACTGGCTTTGTTGTATTCAATCTACTGGACAAAATAATATTTGTTTCACTTGATATTATTAAATTCCTACTATACTAATAAAATAATTTAAATGAAAACTTTAGAGCTCTACCAAAACCAATTTTCTTTTTATTCGTCGCTTCAACCGATGGACGTCCACTGCTGGACATAGGTCTCACGTAATGACGTCCATAAAGCCCGATCTTGCGTCGCCTGGCTCCAGCGGCTACCGGCGACCCCTCTTTATGTCATCGGTCCTCCTTGTGGGGGATTGCCTACACTGCGCCGTCCGGTGCGGTGTCGCCACTCCAGCACCTTCGGCCCCCAACATCCATTAGTCCTTCGGACTATGTGCCCCGCCCATTGCTACTTCAGGTTCGCGATTTGTAGGACTATGGCGGTGACTCTGGTTCTGCTACGGATCTCTTCATTTCTTATTCGATCACGTAGAGAAACTCCGAGCATAGCCCCCTCCATCGCACACTGAGTGACTCTGAGCTTTCGCATGAGGCCCATAGTCAGTCTTTTTATTCAGTCTTTAAATATTAAGCAAATAGGAGTATGACATCGCCACCCGCGAGAAAATTGATAAAAACGCGGGTGCCAATGCTATACTTTCGTCCCGCAGTGCGTATATAATTTTGCATCAAACCGGCATTGAAAATTCGATAAAAATGTAAATAATAATTACTACTGCGTAACTAAATGAAAGGATGTGTACTCATTTATTTATGACAATAGTCAAATATGAAACAACACAGCTTTATGATAGAAACTGTCACGTCATGGCTGTAAAAAATTATAATAAATTATCCAACCCTCTTAAAGACATAAATAATATTAATATATATGAACACAAATTGACAAATATGTCTAGTATCTAAATGCTGTATTAAGGACTACTTAAATGAAAGTCAAAATAAATAAAATAATTCATACGAGACACAGTTTTTACGCTCACTCATACCGTTGTGATACGTTTCATATAAAACTGTTATTGTATTTATTAATGTGAATTGTATTTTAAAAATGTAAATACCTGCCATAAAGATGAAGCAAATATTTCAAATTATATTATTTTATCCTATTATAGATGTTGCACGCCATTGTATGGTAGATTGTGTGTTGTACACTTGATCTTGCAATAAAATATATTTGATTTGATTTCAACTATATTATTGCCTAAAATTATGTTTAGATATGCAATCATAAACGCTATAAGTCTGCGAAGCAAAATACTTTAGATATATAAAAAAAAATAAGTTTCAATGTATTTAATTCTTCTTACAGAAGAATTAAAAAATGAATTACATATTTTGATAACGCAATGTGGCACTTTTTTATTTCAAAATAGCGCAGAAAGTCCGAACTTTCGATACAGGTATGGTGAAAATTATATTTAAGGAACTTGATACTTTTTCAAATTGAATGCCTGAGAGGGTTTACCTCTTTAGTTGAATTTTTTAATCAAAATTAACATCAAAAAGCAGTTTTGAATTGTGAGTAGTCTGTCCGTCAGTAACAAATCTTCCGCAGGTTCAAAAAGTTAATTCCACTGAGAATTACTGAAATGAAATTACTGTTAAATATAGCTTTTGTAGGATAAAATGTGTAATATTTTGCTTTCATGTGCAATCATAATGAGACATTTATTAGCTAAAAGCTGTTAATGACCAATCCTGACTTATTATTATGAAAAACTTATTAATATATTCATTTAAGAGAAAAATATCGCAAAAATTTATATTGGCTATTGCGGAATTTTCGCATATAAGTGTGCTAATAATTTAGCATACATTCTAAAAATGATTTGAGGAAACTTGGTTTGTTCATTAGATACTATAGTATTAAATTACAAATAGGACCTAAATGTAATTGTTTTATATCATTATCAAGGGCGAATTTAGAAAATTGTATTTTCTAATTTGTCTGAGTCTGGATTGGCTTCGGCCGTGGCTAGTTACCACCCTGCCAGCAAAAACGTATCGCAAACAAACAAACAAAGACAATTGAGTTCCCTGTGTTTATGCTTGAACTATATGCAGTACATCATCACTTACCATCAGGTGAGATCACAGTCAAGCTCTTAACCATCAGTAATAAAAAATAAAATTAAAGATGAAGCTGATACAATATTGTAAAGATAATTATCTGTTTTTCCAAGACATTTCCCATAAATATAACCATAGTACAAAGCACGGTCAAATTTGCGCTTCTGCTTTTTACGCGATGGGGAACTAGTGAAAGAGGTGAAAGAATTTGTATACTTGGGATCTAAATTTACAAAAGATGGAACATGTGAAAGCGACATTGAAAGAAGAGTAAATGCAGGGAATGTGGTAAACCTGCACGCCTTTATGAATAGCCAGAGGGTGTCTCATAGGGTCAGACTGGCTAGGCACGGAGGAGTGTTGGCGCATACACTTATGGATGGCAGAGAAATTTCGGTACAGCAGAAGAGGTAGAAAAGTGAAATAAAGAGATGAGAGCGTTGAGAAGTATGAGTTGATTGAAACTGAGTGACAAAGTAAGAAATATTGTGATAAGAGAACGTTGTGGTATAAAGAAGATATCGTGACTAAAATTGAGAAAGGTATGCTTAGATGGTTTGGGCGCATAGAGAGAATGAATGAAAGGAGACTGGCAAAAAGGATTGATGAGTCAAGAGTGAATGCGAAAGATGGAAGGGGAAGACCAAGGCGAACGTTCCTGGACCAAATTCAAATCAAGAGTACTTTAAACCGACGAACTTATATGAAAGGTTTGATGAGAATGAAAGAAGCGATGGAGATATGCAAGGATCGTGGCAAGTGGAAGGACGTGGTCTCTGTCTACCCCTATGGGAATGAGGCGTAATGCCATATATGTATATTTGCTAATTTATATATATAAAAGAGATATCCAGGTATCTATTGACTCATCACGATATCTCTGGAACCATACGGCGTAGACTTGAAATTTGGTACAAATATTCCTTTTGTCACGTAGAGGCTATGTTTTTTATTTGTAAAATAATTTGGCTAAATTAATAAAAAGCTACAATAAAACATTCCACACAGACGAAGTCGCGTGTTCAGCTAGTATTTTATATATCAAACTTAAATAAGTAAACATACCTTGACACTGTGTCTCCTTTGCTATGAAGAATAGAAAAGCAGCGATTGTTGCAAATCTCCAACGTCGCCGTCCCATTTTTGTTCTTCTATTTTCACCGTACCATTGATACTTTTGAATATAAATAGTTCGTCATGAAAAATATTAATGCTTTTCGATAGGTCTTGTCAGCGTATAATACATTTTTGGCACAATATAGACGGTTTACAGTTGATCACGTTATAATCATGCCTTCCACTGTCACATCTGAAACAAAATAAATGGGTATTTTAATATGAAATTAATCGAGTTGATACAAATAAATAAATTTCAACGACTTATTTTTTATTTCAATCTCAAATTAATAGCTTATCAACAGATACATATGAAATACAGTACTGATTAAAAAAAAATGTTTTAAAGTGTAACTTTTTAGGCGCATGAAGGTAAATTTTTTAAGGAAGAAACGTGTGATTATCATCACAAAGATGTGCAGCGTTTTTTACGCCATTTCGTTTGAAGATTAGGTAGTTTTAATATTTATAAAGAACATGTGGCATTTCAATTTGCCATTCGTCATTTAATAATTTAATACACTATTTTTCATGAAATATAAAATAAAAATATTTCATAAATTCTTTTTACTGCCTAATAAAATGAGAAACAAAATTTAATTAAAAAATTCTAATATTGACAAAAACCACGTGGTATTTTTATTTACAACTCATCATTTGAGATTACAAAAAATTATTTGTATTAATTTTCGACATTTATTATTTTAATGACAGTTAAATTTATTAAATTCTTAACATATCTTCCGTTTACCCTCTAAGTTTCTGTATATACTTATTTTTATATATATGTGAATATTTATGTGTGTATGTAATTTATATGTACGTATTATTATGTTTTATGTTATATATGTATTATTTATTGTATATATGTATTCGTATATTTCTTATATAGCACTGTTATGTAATTATTTGTATATTATTGTATACCGCCTACCTTTCTTTACACTAGGATTTCTTTATTCGCCCAAAGGTTGCCTGGAAGAAATCGCTAAGAAGCGATAAGGCCGCCTCTTGTACTCGTGTATTTTTAATTGTCTGTGTCTTTTTAATTGTGTATATTTACGCTGTACAATAAAGAGTATTCTATCTATCTATCTATCTAAGTTTCGGAAATATAAAGTTTTAGATTTGTGTAAATATAAAAAAAGATTTGTTTGCCAAAGAAGTCTCTCTTCTGACATGTGTACTCGTATTTTGTACGCACGTTCTTTTAAATTTTTTTTTATTTTTTTAAATTATTTTATCCAAAACAGATTATGGTATATTACTAAAAGCGAATTTTTAGATGGTAAATGTTATCTAAATCTTCTTTATCCTTAGGATATTTCTGATCTGTATTTACGAACTAATATAAATGCTAAAAATAACGTATTTGCTAGTAAAAATTTCACAATAGTTCCAAGTAGGACAAATTTATGTTCGCCGTTACTGGAATTTTATAATCACATTTTCAATAAAATGAAGTGGATGGAAGTTTGCTGGGATCTAAATTTTTCCTATTTATATTCGTATTATAGAACTACAGAAAAAAATGTCGCTTTAAAAGATTCCTATTGATTTTTTTCAAAAATACTTCGTCTTGTACGTTTTCATTATTCAAAGAAAATATAAAATACTTGTAATTTACATCGTTTTACTTAACACTGTTTTGGTTAATGAATAATTTTACTGTAAATTTTAAAGGCAATTTCAGTTTTGTTTAATTTTATTTCTCTTTGGTAATTATTACTGATGTCTTTTTCTCATTTGTTAACTGAAATGGGTAAAAGATTATTTTAATATCCACTATTAACTCACAACTGCCTCATTGGTCTAGTGGTTAGAATTTTCGACTACAGACATGAGGTCCTGGGTTCGAGTCCCGCGTCGGACCAATTCAAAAATAAATATTGACTTTTCTATTAAGATTTTCTCAATATTTTCCCGAAGTTGGGTAGTTGACGGTGTGTTCCACCCCCGTGCATCGGAGAGCACGTTAATCCGTCAGTCCTGCGCCTGATCTCTCTTCTGTCAGGTCGGATTCCCGTCACATCGGACTATGAGAGTGAGGGAATAGAGAATGCACTTGTGTACTATGTCTGCCAATCCGCAGGGGAGCAGCGTGGTGGGTCTATGCTCTAAAAACCCTCTCTCAAATGAGTGAGGAGGCCTGTGCTCAGCAATGAGACGCTAAAGGGCTGCAATTTACAAGTTACATTAGCTCACACTCGCCAAAAGTATGTTTGTCTTGTTCAAATTATCAATTATAACACAATCCACTCATGTTCACTATTTTTTTTAAGTTAATGCAGTCTTTCCAAATATTAATTCATTTAAAAAAATATTTTACACAAATTTGTACAACGTTATTTATTAAACTTTCACGTTAGTTTCTTTTTGTGTAATGAGTTTAAGAAATTCGTTGTTAAGCAGGCGTAAGAGTTTTTTTTTCTATAATTTTGAATTATAGAATAGACGAGGTTTCAATATTGTATGGAAAAGTGGCGAGTTAAATCCGTATAATATCCACGTAAAACCGTTATCCTTAAGGTCAAAATATATCTGAACCTTTCGTGGTCGTGTGTATCTTTACAAAGGATATCCCGGTCCTATAAAATTTTACGACTCATCCTCAAGTAAACAGCCCTTACCCTTCAACGTTTATTTGAGGAAATTACATTCAAGGTAAATAGCATTATCTATCCAGTGGAAATTTTGGATCCATGATCAATAAATGCAAAATTGTGTGGATTCAAATTGAGATTGACGGAAATCGTTTCTTATTTACCAAGAGGTATCGCAAGTAACATGTAGCAGAATACTTTATAAGATAATATACATATTTTTCACTTTCTTATTCATCACTCAAGTTCAAATACATTTGTTTAAATTGTAGTAAATGACACTTGAACTTGACAATTTTACAACGCCATTGAAAGCTCAAGTAAAAGCTGTATTTCTATATAATAAGTTTTTCATGCTAGATGGCGTAGATATTGAAAAAAATTATATATATCGTCTATTTAATTGAATAATCATGCAACTTGAACTTGTTGAGACAGGAATGTCTCTTTTTTATACAAAGAAGAGACTGTTATATTTTTCTGAGCCTTACTTTTTGCAATCTCCCGATGTCTGTATAAAGATATTGGGGCAATTTAATATCACACGGGGAAAACGAAAGATATTAGAATATTCCGAGTAGGCAGGCGTATATTGCCGGCGTAGGTTGGGAAAATAGGGGAAATTGACTAGCGGGAAAAGTTGCAACTCACTTTGTACTTAACATTCACCTCGTGACCTTTCGAAGTCATGCTGACTGGTGCTGCTTCATAGATGTAAATGGATCCCTAAGAAATACTCCTTCTCAAAGATTTTAATTACATATTATAAAACAAATTCCTTTGGCGGTTCTATCTCTCAGTTCGCCAAAACTCATGCTACTTGGAAGCTATCATCAAAAACGCTATATTGGCATGCACGATAAAAAAATTATGGCAAAAAATATACTATACGAGGGAGCACATCTACATAACAATTTACCACAGGCACTAAAACGGAATAACAATATAAATATATATAAGAAAGATCTCAATATAGTCCATATTAGAAATAAAATTCCATGAGGTATCGATTAAGTTAAATTTTGTTTTATTTCAATTACTTTGTTTCCTTACCATATTTTATAGTTTTATATCTTTTTTTACGATACTGTGTATAGATTGAAAATATAAATGTACATGCGTCCAACGTAGTTCAAACAATGTGTCTCATTTTAAGCGAATTTGTATTTTTAATTTTTAGAAGAATAAATTGTTTAAGTACATCTTACCCCTTAAAGGGACAACAAAATAATGTGGTATATTTCTCTTTTAAGGATAGATAAATCAATATACCGTTTAATAATCTAACTTTAAAAGAATGGTCATGGACAACGTGGTAACACGTTAGTTCCTTTAAGTATTCCAGGCTTTTGATATTTTATACCACAAAATTTAACTGTATATCTTAGAAGTTATCACAAATATTACTCGACCACTCATGCAAAGCCTGGGCAGATTCATAGCATATTAATATAATATGTAATAGATAAAAACTTGGCTTTGTAATTTTTGTATGTAATACGTTCTATACCCTGTTAATATTATTACGGAAATATTTAACACGTTTTTAATAAAGCTTTTAAGTCAATAAGGAAATGCAATATAAAGTGTTTCCTATGATCACACCTGATGGTAAGTGATGAAACAGTCCAAAATGACGGCAAGTTAATCTAATAAGAGGCAATTTACCGGTTATTGTTTTTACACAACATTATACCAGGACACAACTCTCTTTTTCATCTTTGCCATTAGGGCTGTAACAAGCCACGACCGAAGCCTCTCATCAGTCCAGACTTAGTCAAATTAGTAAATTACTTAAGTATTAAAACGCAATTTACTAAATTAGTCTTACCGGAGATCTAATCCGGGACGTTTGCAAGTATAACCAGTACTTCCACCACTGCGCCAGTGAGGACATCAAATATAGTATCAGTGTTTTATTAAGAAACAAACATTTAAATAGGAATACAGCTGCAGTGATAAATTAGACTGTAAGTGACACTATTATACATTAACCGAAAGAACGGAAATTATAACACTTCCTTTATGATACACCGAAGATCGTTCTCATAGCATTAGTTTTACTTTATAATATAATGTAAAAAACTTAAGTACGATGAAGGAAACATTGATGTAAAACTATCAAAATTGGCGTTCTACATTTCTGTATTGACGGAAACTTGCATCATAAGTTCCTTGGAATCATTTTTGATGTAACAATCAATAAACGGTCAAAAAAGTGTCACGTTTCGCCAAAGCTAAGCATGCATGCAAGAGAGCGGAACAAACGATAGAGAGACGCCATCGGTCTAAGTATTCAGCATGTAAGGTTCCATCGGCGAAGTAGAAAAGAGACAGCGGCAAAACACAACGTTCAAGTCAATTTATAAAAAAAGACATTTTTCATAATGTTTATATATAATCACGTAGGGTACAATTATCAATTTATATAACAACCGAATTTCTAGAAACCAATTTTTTAAAATTCCATATTAACTATAACTTCTATCATCATATTTTTGAGTGATGCTTCTTTAGGTGCATGAGGGTAAAATTTAAGGATGAATCGCGTGGTTACCGTCACGAAGATGAGCAGCGTCTTTAATACTATTCGTTTGAAGGTTAGGTAGTTTAGTAAAACTGGTTATTCCAGTTTCGTTTGAAATAATTTATTATGAAATAGCGACGATGTCATTCATATTTTTCTACAGCATTTCTACTATTAATTATGACTTGGAATATTATTGACTTATACACACTTAGTGAAATGAATAAAAATATAGAATTTTGAAGTAAAACTTCTCTAGGCGCATGAAGGCAAAATTTTTACGGATGTAATGCGCTATTAGCGTCACGAAGATTTGCAGCGCTTTTTATGTTCACTCGTTTGATGGTTATATAGTTTTAATAGTTACAATTAACGTGTGGAATTTTAATTTCCCACTCGTCATTTAATAATTTAATATACCTGCTATTTTTCATAAAATATAAAATAAAAATAATTCATAAATTCTCTATTCTAAACTAAAAACACGTGGCATTTTTATTTAAAATTCTTCATTTGTAATTTAAATAAATTATTTGTAGTAATTTTAGACATTTAATATTTAAATTCCTAACATATCTTCCTTTTACCCTAAGTCTCGGAAATGTAAAGTTTTAAGTTTGTATAAATATAAACAAGACTTAAAAATTAGATTGCCAAAGAAAGTTTCTTTTCTGACATGTGTACTTTGTACGCATGCAGTTTTTAATTAATTAAATTATAACCAGTCATTCAAATTAGTAAAATAAAAATGTGAAAATAATACTTGTTTACTAAACGCATATTGTAAACGATCATATGGAATATATATTTATTTCCACGTTTAACATTTTTCGGTCTATTTAATCCGCATAAATTGTGACTTAAAATTTTCGGAATGTGGGAAAATCCATCCTTATATATCTTGAAATATTTTCCTAAATTTCAAGTCGAGTGAAGAGTTTTGAAGATCTCATAGTGTTTTAATTAGTGAGACTGTTTCTCGCTTAGATATTGATAACATTTATGTCCCGATATGTACTACAATGGACCTGCCAATATGTAGCGTAGTAGCATCGTGGGTCTATGCTCTAAAAACCCTCTCTCATATAATTAAAGAGACCTGTACCCAGGAGTGGGGTGGTAATGGGTAGCCACTTACCTTTATCTTTTACTACTAAGAGAAACATATTATGTAACAATTTTACTTGTGAATATATCTGATTGTATATTTATTTATAATATTCGAATTACGAATAAAACAATGCTGTAAGGTGACCTTTCCACTTTTGCCTTACTTCCTGATCTACCCACGACAATTCTCGATGACCTTTTAAAATTGATGTAGCAAATATACATATTATTTCTATTTAAACAATAGAACAATTAAATATATACTTCTGTTATATTTCAGATCTCTCTATAAATAATGATCTTATTATTTATGTATATATCTTGTTTTATACTCTTAAATTTAGTTTTTACTTGTTGTGGATGACACTTGATGTTAATACAGTTTTTGAAGTGAAACTTTTGTAGGTAAAATTTTTACGGATGAATCGCGTGATTGGCGTTACGAAGATGTGCAGCAATAATAGTATATTAAATGACGAGTGGCAAATTAAAATGCCACATGTTATTTGTAAATATTAAAACGACCTAACCATCAAACGAATTAGCATAAAAAACGCTGCACGTCTTCGTGACCTTTTTTTATCGTGGTGGAAATCTAAAATAACATATCCAATAACTTGGGTCAGGGTTATGTGGGGTTGTACCCACTAAAACCCTCTCGGCTATCTGCCTCTGCACATTTAAGATAGCTCCAGGTTCTCTGGCGAAATTCGCCGGAGCTACTCTCGTGCAAACTGCCTCATTGGTCTAGTGGTTAGCATGTTCGACTACAGGCATGAGGTCCTGGGTTCGAGTCCCGGGTCGGGCCAATTCAAAATCGATATTGAGTTTTCTATTAAGATTTTCTCAATATTTGCCCGAAGTTGGGAAGTTGGCGGTGTGATCCACCCCCGTGCCTCGGAGAGCACGTTAAGCCGTCGGTCCTGCGCCTGATCTCTCTCCGGTCGTGTCGGATTCCCGTCACATCGGACTATGAGAGTGAAGGAATAGAGAGTGCACTTGTGTACTATGCCTGCCAATCCGCAGTGGAGCAGCGTGGTGGGTCTATGCTCTAAAAACCCTCTCTCATATGAGTGAGGAGGCCTGTGCCCAGCAGTGGGACGTTAATGGGCTGCTACTTACTTACTTACTCTCGTGCAAAAGTCCATAAGGCTCATCCAGGTAGGATTGAATAATGTCGCAATGACAAAAATAACTAAAACCGTCATGCATCTAAAGAAGTTTCACTTTAAAAATATTTTGAATATGAACTTTGTAATTTCTCGGAATCCAATTATGAATTCGAAGCACGCGAAGTCGGGGGTGGTAAAGCTAGTAAATATTATCTCTCGAACTAGTGAAATACCAAATTAGTCTTAAGCAGATTATTACGTAATATATATAGTGCGTAGTGAAACGTAATAACGCGTCTACGTCACGGCATTCAAGACGTGAAAGCGGCGCGTTCCGGCCCGCAGCACGTTTTCTAAGCACGAACCAATGAATGCTTCGGATCGGTCATTATAAGAACAAATGGAGGCCACTTTAAACGTTTTTAAGTCAAGTGTAACATCCCTGTCATATTGACAAATTACATTACATATTTACACTATAATAATAGACTAGCAATGCTCCGCGGTTTCACCCACGTAAATACCGATCTGCTGGCAGTGGAAAATCTACTAAATCGCACTATAGATTTATTTTTGTTAACATTTTGTTTCACTTAATGTTTAATTGCTTTAGGACAGATACAAATATGTGGACTTATTATTCCAGAAAAAAAAAATAAGTTACTATCACGTGGTGTAAGGTAAACCCTAGGTTTCTATAAACCGAAATTCGGTATATTTTGTTACATATTAGTAAGTAAATAAGTAGCAGCCCACTAACGTCCCATTGCTGGGCACAAGCCGCCTCACTCCGAGGAGCGAGGGTTTTTTTAGAGCATAGACCCACTGCGGATTGGTAGGCATAGTACACAAGTGCACTCTCTATTCCTTCACTTTCATAGTGCGATGTGACGGGAATCCGACACGACCGGAGAGCGTTCAGGTGCAGGACCGACGGTTTAACATGGCACGGGGGTGGATCACACCGCCAATTTCCCAACTTCAGGTAAATATTGAGAAGAACTTATGAGAAAACTCAATATTGATTTTTGAATTTCCCCCGACCCGGGACTCCAACCCAGGACCTCATGTCTGTAGTCCAACATGCTAACCACTAGACCAATGAGGCAGTTACATATTAAATTATCTAAATATTATATAAATACGATAATATTTAAAATCCCGTAGGATGACATGTAAACTAATACAAAATATAAGTTTATGTTAGGAAAAAGTAACTCTCTCTCGTTCTATCGTCGCTAATTCCCTCTCAACTGCCGTTCGCTTCGTCCGATCACACTTTTCATAACATTCTTGTCACCTTACTCCCTTGAGAGCGTAAGGAATCAACATTTGTTTCGGACATGTGGTCCGTACATTCGAATCACGAAATAAATATTCAAAGCCACCATTTGAACACATATAAAAATAATTCCACATTTAGAGGCATTCAATTGCGGTACGAAGCGGTCATCTAATTAGAGAGAGGAATTATGTATGCGCAGAATAGGCCTGACGATGTTTTGTGTGGTTCCATCATTAATAATTCCTGGGTCCATTCAACGTGTTGCGTTTAATATTACATGACAGGAAAGGGTTGCTATTGTCATTGCGGTACACATTTATCTAATTTTATCTAAGGCATATATATTTTTTTTAGACTTCACCACTTGCTGGGAGTCGTGTTCTCTCATGGTGAAACTCATCTCTACCTATTTTGCGCGACATGGACTGCAATTGAGATCTGGGTATTCAGAGTGGTGCAAATTTGGTCAGTCCAGTGCATAGGATTCCTCGCTCTTGGTCTTTTTCCCTCAATTTTCTCAGTGACAATAAGTTTTTGTAAGTTATCGCCGGGTTTTCAAAGGCACATGGATGATAGTCTCGGATGTTATATGAAGTTCAGTTCATCTAGTACCGACTGATTTGTCTCATACGTCCATGGAATACGTAGCATTTTTCTCCAACACCACATCTCAAAGGCGTCTATGCGTTTTCTGTGTTTTGATTTGAGGGTCCAAGTCTCTGTCCCATCTGAGAATATGCAGAAATCAAGCTTACTAGCAATATTTTAGTTTTTTTGCTGACATTGTGATCCTTCCATATTCACTCGAGGTAGGATTGTTGGCCATATCAATTCTTTTGGCAACTTGCAAGAGCCGTTGTTACTAATCCAAGAAATCCTCAATATATTTGACGAATGAGCTACCACTGCATAGCATTAATAAGAGCTTCCCGAATAGTCCAAGTACAGAGACCGTGTTTTAATTGTTTCATAATATATTACGTATCAAAGCACATGATGTAATAAAATGTCGTCCAATTTTTGTTTATCTTATAAATTTGTATACGCAACTAAGTTTAAGAATAAAATAGATCGATATCTCGAACTCCATTGGTCGGTTCTATAACAATCACGCAGAATTAGACACAGGTGACAATAATCAATTAAATAGCTTCACAATTAAACAATGTTCAAGATGTTTACGATAATAAAAATAAAAAATAACAAGGTTCTACCTTTTGTAGTGCGATATATATTTTTAACTATGGCCGGGCGCAAAACCAAGGACTGTCTTCACATATTTCGTAAATTTTTTGTTTGTATAATAATATATGATATATATGTTTATGATTATGTATGGATTAGAGCGTAGCTATTTGTGTGTATGTTTATGTTATTGCCTGCGTTCCTGCTTCGCTACTTACAGCTTTTTTTAAAGTCAAGGTTATCTAGAAGCAATCGCCATTCAGAAATAAGACCGCTTGTTGTGCTTTTTTCTCTTTAGTTAAAGTTCTTACGATATATTTAAGGCTCTACATTATTACATTGTCTAAATTATTTGCCAATATAGCTCACAAATAATTCCATTTTCCTACATGTTCGGAGACAACGTGGGGACACTATTGGCCCTAGATATATAAGCTTTTTGTAAATCTATTATAAAATTTCTTAACTTTTTTGAGAATTTTCGTAACAATAAACTGAACAGACTCATGAAAACTTGATACAAAATTTATTAATTGAGTTTGTACCGAGGTCGCTAAACAAAAGCCCTCTGCAAAATAAGAAAAGCGACACTAACGACCGGAATAATTACTAGTAGTTAGTTAAGTTAATCTAATTTGCAACAATCTTGATCGCCCTGATTTTTCTTTAACTTAACAGTTCGTATTTAACTATTATAGTAAACTTACAACCTTGTAAAAATGACGAATTAGCTGGCTCATTGGTGCTAGTATTAGTTTTGACAGCAAAGTCTCTAGGTTCGATTTCTGATAGGTAAAATTTAGGAAATTGCAGTTTAGGCCGTGAGTAGTATTATATTACATGTCACTATTGTTGTTTGTTGGATCGCTACTGTTAGACTATAGATAGTTAGGTGAAAACAAGGATACCACTGAAATTTTGGGAGTTATTGATTTAAAGCACTTAAAAATACCAAAAAAACATTGTCTTATTAGAAAAACACCAACTCATATTAACTAACAACTTTTATTCTCTTCACTCTTTAAATACACACAATTCTTACCACTTATTACTCCACATTTTGAATTTATACAATTTAGCACTACTTCTCTTTAAAACAATTACACCACGAAGCAGCTGGAAATACTATTTTCATAAAATTGTTCCGCTCGTTGAAGTTACCTCGTATTACATTTCGTAATATTGCACAATATTTTTTGGTATTTTTAAGAGTGGTCTCTATATTACTCAATAAATCCGAACATATCAGAGCTATCAGTGTTATTACCCAACTATCAACTAACCGACACCGACTCCGAATATAAGAATACGAAGAACACTATAAAAGAATACGCAATTATTTCTTACTTTTTAGAGTATATTAATATATTTGTAAGTCTGTTTTGAAGGCGGTTCTTTTGTGTTAAAATTTTTCTTTATTTTAATTTCACACACACTTATTCGACGAAAACAATGGTAAATACAAGTATATACAAGTTATTAATATTCCAAGTCATAAATAATAATAGAGGAACAAATTAAGAATCTATTGTGGAAAAATCTGAATTATATCGTCGCTATATGATAATAAATTATTCCAAACGAAACTGGAATAACCAATTTTATTGTCACAATTGAATATTAAAATCTATTACTACAGTGCATATGAAGTTGACAAAAACACGATATTTATTAAACGAACATTGAGGTTTCGATATGTATTTATTACTACCGTTGTGATTCAATTTATAAATTCAATATTTACTTTTATTTATTTGTATTATACAATATTCGTCATTGTATTTATTTATTTTTTAATTAATATGCTGGGGGTTATAGGGAATTCCAGGACAGGCTCAAAATCAAATATTAAAAAAAAAGATATACTTATCTTTTTTAAGCAGTATATTAACATCCTACTCCACGTCTCCTCCAAAGGAAAGAGGATTTTTATAATATATTAGCGTATTTTATAGAGAGGGTTATTGTATATTATAATATTGATTTACTTCTATTCGCTGTAACATAATACTTAGCTGTCTCCCACATAACTGCCAGTCTCAGGGGAACATAGTTCCCGTTCTTAGTGATCCTCTATGTCGCATAAGAAATATGTATGCATAACTTCAAGTCAATCAGGATAATTGTTTTGAAAATTACGTGATGAGTCAGTAAGCGATTCTTTTATAAGTCATTATATTTTAGGACCTCAAAGATCAGGCTGACGTGGAGAGGGAGCGCAGAGCATTGGCAGTACGATGTAACATGCTGACTAGATGGTTTTCCCAGTGTAGCAAGGAGGTTAAAATTACGCTTTTTAAAGCGTATTGCCAGACCTTCTACATTGGGAGCCTTTGGACCAATTACACCCAGAAGGTACTGGACACAGTTAGGGTTCAGTACAGCAACGCTTTTCGAATGCTGTTTGGCCTGCCAAAATTCTTTTCGGCATCAACGGTGTTTGCAGAGGCAGCGAGGGATGATTTCTTTGCCCTGCAAAGGAAAAGATTGACGTCCTTGATGTTGAGGTTATATTCCAGCGCAAACAGCATTTTGAGAATGTTATCTAGAAGGGTGGACTCACCACTGTACCACTAGTTTCTCAGGGTGCAGTTTGGGCCGATAAAGAAAGCGGGAAGGTGAGAGAGAGAGAGAGAGAACCCTATTATTCGACACCACAAGAAAAATACATAGAGAAAACATACAGTACAATAAGGCGGCCTCATCGCTATATAGCGATTTCTTCCAGGCAACCTTTGGGTTATAGGAGCTTCAGAAAAATAAAAAGGGGTTGATGGTGATGAGAGTTATAACAGTAATAATTTGAATAATAAACATAAACATATACACATATATATAAATATATATATACATGTACAAGAATTTATATAACATATATATTTATGTGTATTCTACAGAAAAAATAAAATAAAGTATACTTGTCATCTTATTCCGATGGCAAAAATTGGCAAGGATTTTGCTTCTCTTATAGAGAGAGGCAAGTTGTTCCACAATTGAATTGCACGAACGGTAAACGAGAGACTATAGAATTTCGTAGTGTGAGCAATTAAATTTAATTTTAGATTTTGGGATGGTCTGATGGGTCTGCAATAAGGGGAATGAAATTCAAAATTGTCTTTTAAGTAAAAGGCCCACTAGGATTAAATAGTACACAGTACAGAACAGAATGTTTATTTAGAAGGTGATAAGTATAAGTGGAATTATAATAGTTTATAGATTGTTATTATTAATATATCATTATATGTCTTGAGTTTTTACTAACATAGTTATAAGTATTGTATCTACTAACCCCATTGAACCGTAGTAGCTAAAATAAAGAAACTTATTATTATATTATTATTTGCCTTTACAAAAAGAAACTTACGTGCTTGATGGTTCATTATAATCCATCATTGTGCTTTTCTGTGAAAGAAGCATATTGAGGAAACCTGTATAAGGTAAGTAGCAGCCCATTAATGGCCCACAGCTGGGCACAGGCCTCCTCAGTCATAGGAGAGAGCGTTTTTAGGTCATAGACTCACCACGCTGCTTCATTGCGCAGGAAACTCATATATCCCGGGAATAATTCGAGGATATGTATAATCCTGCTAGTACCCTATTTTGTAGTATACTTTATATATATAAATAGACTGAAATAAATCTTTAAATAGACGCCAATAACAGAGTCTGCAATTATTAAAAATTTGTTATAAATAGGCGTAAAGATAAATTTTGTGTTAGCTTTTAATGACAATCTTAGAGAATGTTAAACAAATCGTTAAATCAAGAATTTGTTGGTATTAACTCACAGTATACTAAAGTTACACTGTAATAATTATTGTCATCTGTTGGCACGGTTAACGACGAAGTAACTTGAGAAAATTTGTGCTCGACAAGCTCTGATCTATTTCGATTAGTTAACTCGCTATGTTGCTCAAAACATCACTTAATTGCTGTGAAATCTTACTTATACGGATAGTTAAGCACTTAACTCTTAGAGCATAACAAAACAGCAATACTTGCGAATGATTTCATAACTTTTTTTCATATCCGCATAATACGATATGCTTCAAGAATCATCTGGGTGAACGTATTTCAATGTTATTACAGTTATCATAAACAGTACCACTGTATTACTTCGCACGGTTTTTGCTATACGATGCAGTAATAGATTTAACCTTATTACTTATGTAATTGATTAAAAGAAACAATAAAACCATGCTACAAATTTCCAAAAAAGCATAAAATTATATTACCCACATCCACAAGAGCTTTCAAACGTTTAGAACTTCCTGTTCCCGGTGAAATTTGGGTTATATTGATAGAATTTTATATAACTCTAAAAAATAATCAAATCAAACCAATTTTGCCACATTATACATATAAAGAAAATATTATAAAACTTTTAGCTACAATAATAATATATTTGTTTGATTTTAGAAAGAATAATGTTATAATAGTTAATGTTGACATATGTTCAGATGTCGGCTTTTAAACGCTATTGAATTGGAATATTTCATCGCAAAACCAGGTATATTTTATCTATGCGCTTTAGTGGCTGACTATGGGCCTCATACTAAAGCTCAGAGTCGCT
The DNA here is from genome assembly GCA_015832385.1 of Elymnias hypermnestra. NCBI lineage: Eukaryota > Metazoa > Arthropoda > Insecta > Lepidoptera > Nymphalidae > Elymnias > Elymnias hypermnestra. Next base: position 1,458,908 of record JACTOM010000007.1, on the reverse strand, counting down.
CAGCGTGCGATGGAGAGGGCTATTCTTGGAATTTCTCTACGTGATCAAATCAGAAATGAGGAGATCCGTAGCAGAACCAAAGTCACCGATATAGCCCTTCGAATCGCGAACCTGAAGTGGCAATGGGCGGGGCACATAGTCCGATGGACCGGTGGACGTTGGGGCCCGAAGGTGGCGACCCCGCACCGGGCGGCGCAGTGTAGGGAGACCCCCCAAAAGGTGGACCGACGACATAAAGAGGGTCGCCGGTAAACGCTGGAGCCAGGCGGCGCAAGATCGGGCCTTGTGGACATCATTACGTGAGACCTATGTCCAGCAGTGGACGTCCATCGGTTGAAGCGACGACGACGACGCTTTAGCATCTTTGTGATTATAATATACTATAAAATATAAGAGGAATAAAAACACAATAGGCGCTGTTATCGTTAAATAGCGATTTCTTCTAAATAACCTTAAAAGCTAAAGGTAGTAAAGGAGGTAGGCAATAAAATAAATACACAAACCAATACCTACATATTAATATATGCGTTACAACTAGTATATAATAAACAATTATGTTGTGTAGACATTTAATCTTTTTGTGAGGTTATTACTCATTTTTGATCAGATCAGACTAAAAATTGAGCGAAAGATCCAAAAAAATGTCAGTGGGAATCGAACCCAAAATCTGTAAGGTAAATAGCAGCAAATTTACGTTCCACTGCTGTATATACTCCTTGTTTTCACGCTGGGAAATGCCTTTACGCCTTACTTACTTTACCGATCAGACCTCAAATTAGTTTGGCGGAGTGGGACTCGCCGGTAAGCCAAAATACACACATAAATGTGGTGATACCCTCCACATCCTTTAGTGGAGCACCAGAGGATCGGTAGACGCAATCTACCCTGGTACTCCGGAAGATTCCCCTCCCAACCACCTGCAAGAGTACTTGTCCCTCATTGAAAAAATACTCTAGAATTTGTAGATTACCTCGCAATTTCCTTCACCAAATTATGCAATGATGAATTTTAACCAACAATTAGACACATAAGCTTTATATATAGAAGTTCGATGGATAAAGTACTCTTTATTGTACACCCTAAACATAAAACACGTAATGCTTAAATGAGCAGTACAAATGCGCAACTTTATTGCGTATTAGCGACCAATACTTACTGGTGCCTACCCAAGATTCCAATTACGTGAATAAGAAACTACGCATCGATCCCTTGGGCCATTATGGTTTTTTTTCAGAATCTTTAATAAAAAAATCTAGATAAAGTAAAGCGAGATTGTCAAAGAAATAATATATCATCGTAGTAAATTCTCGAAGGAAATTCCGGTATCGTACGATGATTTACTGGCATTGAAGTAAGAAAACGTTACACACGGACGACGCCGCTAATTTTTTGCCACACGCAGCACATGCATGCAATCCCTCATTAGTCATGGACTTTTTAATAAATATTTTAAACCTTATATATAAATTATCCAGTTTACCAATAGTTACATAGACATTACGCATTTAATATATCAGTTTTTAGTTTTCCGGTATGTTTAGTTATTTTTAATAAAGAGAATTTAGTAGTAGTTTATTAAATTTTCGATTGTTTACTGAAATGTGAGTGTTAATCAGGCACGTAGATAAGTCACTTTCGAAGATTACTAACGCTTAAAAAATGTATGGCAACATTTCATATCAAAACTTACCGAAAAATTAAACGTCATTCCCATACATTTTTTAAGAGTTAGCAATCTTCGAAAGTGACTTGTCTTTCTTTTCGCTGGGAAATGAATTTGCGTATCCCTGCCACGAGGTAAGGAGTGTGGGACTCGCCTGCAAGACCAGAATACCCACTAAAACCCAACGACACCTTCCTCACCCTGAATTGGTAGTGTCAGAGGTTCCCTTGCGCATTCACCCTGATACACCCGGATGAAACCGACTGAGGATGTTCAAGGAGGAGAAAAGAGGCTTTCGTAAAGACGCCTGCTGCCTCCCAGCCTCCTCCTCCGAAGGGGAGCAGCTCCTGCTGCAGCTTCCCGTACTCGCTCCATTGCCTCCTTCAAAGAAATAACGGATTCGCAGAAAGAGGCAACTGCATTCCATCCTATCTCACTGTCAAGCATGGTGTCCACTATACTTGGTAGTGAGAGATCCGCTCCAATGAGGGACACCAGAGGATGTCGCTAGGGTCCCCAAGCCGTACATTCTGCCACAGTGTGGGCTGCCATATCGACAGGTCTCTTCACGTCGTGCTATCTGATGCAAGTACATTCCGAAACATCCGTGTCCGGCCTGTTAATATAAAGTTATTATTATATATCCATAAAAATAAAAAGAAGTGATTATTTTCATTGGTTTTTATTGCGCCTGCATTAACATGGTCCCATGTAGGTGGAATACTTTTTAAGTATCACAAAATAATTTAGTAATCACTTTAATTAGGACTGAAATTTACTTAATATATATTTTTTCCTATCCAGATTCTTATGGTTATATCTTTAGTATTTATGTATATTATCTGTGAGAATATATGTATATATTATATGTAGTTTTTGTATGAGTATATGTATGTTTATAATATATCTTTAGCTTGTATGTATGCTGACATATTCACATGAAATTCTTCCACTTTCTGGAGTTCCTGGAAGAGATCTCTCCAAAGGGATAAGGTATCCTATGTATACTAACTTTTAATATCTTATTAACGTGACTTCCTTTTTGGTGTATAAATAAATAAATAAGTCGTCAGGAAACAACTTCAAAATTTAAAAAATAAATTATTTTATGTAAAATTCTTTTCCTTTAAAACGATCTTGGTTCCTGGCGACGTAAATGTGAACTAAATTCAATCCTTTGAAATAATTTTGGGAATACATGAGGGCTAACTAAAATCGTGTAAAATAATACAGCGCCATCATTATTGTGTATCCGGAACTAATGAAAAGTTAAAACTAGGAGTTGGACATCTATAACCAGTATATAGGTATTATCTATGCTTTAAAATATTAACCGTCTTGGATATTCCATTTTGAAAATAGTATCTTCAATTCAAATAAACAAGACTTGTAGGTTGCTATCTATATAATTATTAAAAAAATGTATGTATATAAGTAATATTTCTGAATACATCTATATATATGAAAGAGATATCCAGGTATCTATCGACTCATCACGATATCTCTGGAACCATAAGGCGTAGAGACTTGAAATTTGGTAGGATTATTCCTTTTGACGACTAGAGGTCAACTAAGAACTTTACGAAATTCCGCCTGCAAGGGGGATTGCGGGGGTGTTATACGTATGTTTATTATTGGTAAAACAATATGACTAAATTAATGAAAATGCTACGTTGACGGACGTTGAGCGTGGATTGCCGCGCGGGTCCAATGACGATAAAGTGACTCTTCAAATGTTCATGAAAGACTCATATCTTAAAAATTAAAATTTACCTCAAGGGTTTTCATTGTAATTCACACAACTTATATAATCTAAAACACAAATAATCACTAACAAAGTCACAGTTTATAAAATCACAAAAAAAAACCAGCCATCAGGGACAGCTACATATTTTTATAAAATTAAGTATAGAATATATTGTATACAACATTTTAATAATGCTTATTGAAATCGGACATTACAAAAGATTTTAAAGTGCTTGTAAGAATCAATTGGTATAACGATTTGAGCTTATTTATCGTTTCAAAATCGACACTTACAATGGTGCATACGCTAAGTAGTAATTTTGATTCAATGACATTATTTCATAAAACTACATTAATTGGTAAGCAATGTTCGTTTCATAACAAAAGTATTGCATGCAGTAACGCAAGTCCAAGCGTGTCTGCGGCAGATTTAAATTGCCCCTATTGTGGGGTTATGAAATGTTCTCACGGCCAACTTATTGTCATGTGTGGGGCCACAATCGTTAAGATATATAAAGACAAGGCGAACGATTGATAAGACAAAAAGTCGGAAACAAAAATGTTAATTAGTTGGTACTGTAACTTATTAGATTATAGCATGGATAGCGTTTGTTGCACAACGTCGGAGGACCGGAATCACCATGCAGGGAGCTTTGAGCAGGAATCATTGTCAGTATGGCGCTGTACGGTACGCCGTTGTGGGTAAATGCTCTGACCACTCTAAATAGAGCACTCTTGCGCACGATGCAGAGCGATAGTGATCGTTGCAATTCGCGGATACCATTCAGTGCCCTCGACGGTTGCGACACATCTTGCAGGTGATTCCCCCTAGGAGCTTCGGGCAGAGGTCTTTGCGGCTGCTTATCAGTTTCGGGTTACAACAAGAAATAGAGGAGAAAGGGCTGAAAAATTGAGGTGCAGAGAATCAGGGCTTTATCCGATCAGACCCTGATTCATAAATGAAGGGAGGACCTCGGGTCCCCTATAGCGGGCGCAGACACTGTCGCGTGTCGCGAGTGTAGTGCGGTAGATGACAAGATGTGTAAAGAAGAAGCACATCTTTACGCTGCGGCAGATTATACAGAAGACCGAAGAGTATAATCGGCCACTTTGCTTAGCGTTCGTGGATTATGAGAAAGCCTTCGATTCGATGGAAACATGGGCCGTGTTGAGATCTACAGAGTGCTTGAACGAAAACGCCACCATGTCAGTCCGTATACAGGACCAAAGCACAGCGTCTGTCCAACTACAACGTGGAGTGCAGCAGGGAGATGTTATCTGCCTGACGCTCTTCACTGCGGCGCTGGAAGACCTTTTTAAGCTTCTGTATAAGAACTTATTAACATAGCGTTGAGTAACTGATGTGGCACAACTATCAGTTACACAAACAAGAGCAGCCCTATTATAATAATAGTGCACGCGTACAAAGTACACATGTGAGAGGTGAAACATTTTTGGTAAACTAATTTTTAAGTCTTGTTTATATTTATACAAATCTAAAAGTTTAGATTTCCGAGACTTACAGGGAGATAAAAAGAAAGATATGTTAGGAAATTACGGAATTTAATTGCCATTAATATTTTAAAAGTGTCGAACATTGATAAAAATAATTTACTGAAATTTCAAATTGCGAATTATAATAAAAATGCCACGTATTTCTGTCAATATTAGAAATTAACAATAAAAATTTGTTTTTAAATTTCAAATGTAGAAAAGAGAATTTATGAAATATTTTTATATTATAAATTAAGTTGCAGCCCATTGACGTCCCACTGCTAGGCACAGGCCTCCTCACTCATATGATAGAGGGTTTTTAGAGCATAGATTCACCACACTGCTCCACTACGGATTGGCAGGCATAGTACACAACTGTACTCTCTATTCCTTCACTCTCATAGTCCGACGTGACGGCAATTCGACACGACAATGGCTTAACGTGCTCTCCGAGGCACGGGGGTGGATCACACCGCCAAATTTTTCCCAACTGGGGGCGAATATTGAGAAAATCTCGATAGAAAACTCAATATCGATTTCGTATTGACCTGACCCGGGACTTGAAACCAGGACCTCATGTCTGTAGTCGAACATGCTAACCACTAGACCAATGAGGCAATTCTATTTATATTATATTTTATCATAAAATAATATTAACTGATTTAATGATGAGAGGCAAATTTAAATGCACACATGCTCATTGTAAATATTTAAAATGCCTAACCTTGAAACGAATTCGCTTTAAAAACGCTGCACATCTCCGTGACGCTAATCAAGCGTTTCATCCGTAATAATTTTACCCTCATGCGCCTTAAGAAGCTTTACTTCAATATTATAATTATGTTAGACCTTAATTATAAAGTTTCCAATAAAAATATAACCTATCATTAAGATAATCTTTAAAAAACGTAAATTATGTATAAAAATTCAAAGTCAAGAAGAGGGAAACAAAGCCTGCGTAATGTATTTCGTATCCGTGACGAATAGGTGGTGATTATTGTGGCCACTGTGAGCAATTAGTATGGACCATTACCAACTACAAGGTCCTTTCTTGCTTCAGCTATGCAGCGTTTCGTTTGACACATTGAATATATATCAAATACAAATAACTTCGTGACTCGTGGACGTAAATATTTGCTACTGACCTCACCGCTACCTTCAAAACTACTGTTATTGGGTAATGAAATTACTTTTTATAGAATTATAAAATGTTTACGATACTTTACGCACCTTGTTAGATTCAATTCGTTTAAGGCCAATGATAATATGTAGCAATTCGTTTTATTATGGATTATAAAAAATGATATTAATTTCTATAAACTACAACATAAGAAATCTTTGTATAATTTAAAAAGTTAAATTCCTACATTACACTCATCCTTTATATAATTTGTTTTAATATTCTATTTTTTCTTCAGCTACTTACGTTAAAATATATTATTTTAATCCTTTAGTAGCTGACACTTGTTGATGAATATGTTTTTTCGAATATTTATACAAGTAAGTTAGTAAGTAGCAGCCCATTGGGTCTCTAATTGCGGGTATAGTCACGGTGGAGGCGATCCGATCTCAACTGCACAATTGGCTCATCACGGGGCCCTTTCCTACCATCTGGTGCAAGTGCTTACCAGTCATGGTTGCTACGGCAAGTACTTGCACCAGGACGATGGCCGTGAGGAAACGCCCGCCTGTCATGAGCGTGGTGCTCCTGTAGATAAGGCGCACCATACCCTGACGGAGTGTCCAGCGTGGGTTCCCCAGCGGTATATCTGGTTGTTGCTGGTTAGAGATCTTTCACTCCAGAGCATAATTGGGGTAATGCTGCTCGCCAGTGAAGTTGGGTGGAGGGTAGTTGCCTTCTTTTGAGAGACCGTTGTCTGGCTGAAGAAGGCAAATAAAAGACTAAGGGAGCAGAAGTCGTACTTATGCATTTCATGTCTCACTCTATTGAGTGGTAGATCCTCATAGTCGGTATCATCCGGGTCACTAGAGTGGATGGTACCGACTATGACCGACTCACTCATGGATGATGAGGGATCCGCTGTTCCGCGGTTTTAGTGGGTATTCTGTTATCAGTGAGTCCCACACTCTCGATTGAATCAGTCTTTCATCGGGGTGCGTAAAGGCATTTCCCAGCGCAAAAAACCCATTAAGGTTCCACTGTTAGGCGCAGGCCTCCCCATTAATACGAGGGTATTTAGAGCATAGACCCACCACACTCCACTGCGGATTGACACGATCCCAGAGATATTATACAAATTTGTGTAGTGCCGTCTATTAAAAGCTCTGGAAAACGTTTAAAAGGGTTTTTTAAATGTGTTTAAGTAGTTCGTAATAGATTGAGAAGAAGTTTTTTTTAATTCTTTCAATTTCTATGACTTATTTAATAATTCGCGGATAATCATCAAAAAATGTTAAAAGAATAATGTGAAAATGATTTGAGACTTCTAAACATACTCATTCTCGCATCATGAGACTCTCCCCACGGTATTTTGAATTAAATGGGTAACACAGCAGAGAATACCTAGTTCAAAATAATACGCCCCTAATTTATTGTTTGGAAACTGTTACCCAATTAAGGCCCTTACAACCTGAAGAGCGTTTGTTAACCAACTTACTTTAATAATGACGTTATTTTCATAGAAAACAAAGTAAATGAGAGTATAACAATACCCGCATATTGTTTCGCTCTAGTTAATTTAAAAAAATACGCTGAAAAATGTGCTCGAGAAAATATGATGTCGCGTATGAAATATATGGTTCCGTATGGATCGATGACGTGCGGTGTCATAGTGAAAAATGGTTTTCGCAAAATTCATTCGCGGATCCACGAAAATTCTCATGAAAAATAGCTGTCAACAACGTGAAATATCAATTGCCATGCACCAGAATGGATGAAAAACTGAAATTAATTGCAAACATTCGATATCCAACTGTCAAACCTAAGCTTATTTTAACGTTAACCTAGTCATTTATTATAATAAAGTTTTTGCAAACATAATTTGCGTATTTTACGAAAGTTTTCAAGAAAAATAACATTCTTACAGTATGTAATATCAATTTCCATGCACTCGAATGGTTAAAAAACCGAAATTAATTGCAATCCTTCGATTTCCAACTGTTAAATTTTATCCTATATCTTATCTTAGGTAACGAATTATAATCATATGTCAATACAATGAATACAATGTTATGTTTGATAAAAGTGGAAACTCCGGATGGTTTAAAATAGCAGGAGAAGTCAACTGATATCATCATGAACATAATCAAATTATAAGTGTAGAGACAGCGTTTTATTCATTCCGAACTGTCTGACAGCTCCAACAGGAATGTTTTCAAATTTATCGATCGCCTTTATATGTAACAGCCACATTTATTTAATCAGGTGACAATAATAAAGTATGCGACCTACACAATATCAATGGTTTAAACATATATACATGGTTTTGATAATAAACTGTTACTTTTTACTGAGACTCAGCCATCGAAATTGTTGACGAGTACACATACCTGGGACATATAGTCCAGTTAGGTAGGTCCAATTTCGAGAAGGATCCGAAAAATCGCCGAATCTGCGTTCGAGAAACTATTTTCGTCCGATAACCCTCAGTGCCTGAAGACCAAAGTCTTCGAACAGTGCGTGCTGCCAGTGATGACATACGGTTCTTTGATGTGGTCACTGACTATGGGCCTCGTGCGCAGGCTCAAAGTCACTCAGCGTGCGATGGAGAGGGCTATGCTCGGAGTTTCTCTACGTGATCGAATCAGAGTCACCGACATAGACCTACGAATCGCGAACCTGAAGTGGCAATAGCCGGGGCACGTAGTCCGAAGGACCGATGGACGTTGGGGGCCAAAGGTGCTGGAGCGGCGACCCCGCACCGGACGACGCAGTGTAGGCAGACCCCCACAAGGTGGACCGATGATATAAAGAGGGCCACCGGTAGTCGCTGGAGCCAGGCGGCGCAAGATCGGGTCTTGTGGACGTTACGTGAGACCTATGTCCATCAGTGGACGTCCATCGGTTGAAGCGACGACGACGACTTTTTACTACGGAAAAGATTGACCTACATTTATATCAATTTCGTTCGATTACCAAATTTATGATAATGGGTGCTTAATAAAATCGACTGTATAACGTAACTATTGATGATGTAATAGTAAACAGTTAAATTATGAAATAGACCGTCTATATGTAAGCTGTAACTGAGATCATGTAATCAACGTAATCATTTGTAAAATATAAAAGCTAAAGGAAGTTTTGCGAAGTGTATTGAGGACGACGATGACATATAAATGTAGACGATATTAAGCTAGCACCCATAAGCTATCCATAAATATTGGAAAGGCATGGCAAAGATATACAAAACTCGTTTCCACTGAGAAGAAATCAACAGAAAACTCACTAACTATTTTTTAAACACTGTGTTTTTAAAAGTTTTCATGGAGCTTTCTTCTAAAACTACTGTCAAGGTGTTAACTTTTTAAATTATCATCATCATTATAATCTGACTTATGTTTAAAAATGTTCTTGACATATTTTTATGCCATTATGTGTGTTTAGTGCGGAAAATGATTTCGGAACCATTTATAACCTTATTTTATTTGGCACTGAAGGTTTTTTTTCTACCCTATATTTTCTATATTATTGTTATATTTATAGTATTTATATATGATGTATGTGTGTCAGTTTATATCTTATTAGCATTTTCATATCTCTACACCTAAGTAAGTAGTACCCCATTTACGTCCCACTGCTGGGCACAGGTCTTCTCAATCATATGAGAGGGGGAGTTTAGAGCATAGACCCACCACGCTACTCCACTGCGTATTGGCAGGCACAGTACACAAGTGTACCCTATGTTCCTTCACCATCATAGTCCGACGTGATGGCAATCCGACACGACCGGAGATAGATTAGGCGCAGGACCGACAGCTTGACGTGCTGTCCAAGGCACCGGGGTACATCACACCGCCAAATTTTTCCCAACTTTGGGCAAATATTGAGAAAATCTCAATAGAAAACTCAATATCGATTTCGAATTGGTCCGACCCGGGACTCGAACCCAGGACCTCATATCTGTAGTCGAACATACTAACCACTAGACCAATGAGGCAATTGCCTGCACCTACACTACATGTTTTATAAGAGGTCTCACCAAAGGGATAAGTTAATATGTATACTAGTTTTCATTTTTTATTTCAGTGTTATTACGACTTCTTTTTAGTGTATTAGTGCATTATTGATCTAAACTACGTCGTTATAAGTTCGTTTTTATTTAATTTAATACAACTGCGCAATTAACCGTTTTTTTTTCTGTATAAATTTATATTAATACTACAAGTTAAATACTTAAACTGTGTACCTATCAGCATTAACATTATCAGTAATATATTAACATTATCAGTAACTTCAACTAGTTCACATTTATTATACTCTATATAACGATAGAAAATCTTCCTTATATCAGATCAAAAATTCTGTATCACAAAGTTTTTAAAGCACTTTTGAACTTTAAAATCCAGTCATTTCCTCGTATTATTAATGTAGGATTGATGATAATATTAAGGAGATACTTGTAATACTTTAAAATTATAAAAACATTGCATTTATTTACTTGTTCGATTATTGTTTTAAGGGAGTTCAAGTGAGTTTACAAATTAATTAGCTCTACGTTACAAAATTTGTAAAACATTTCATAAATACGAGTACAGTTATTTATTTCGGCCACGGCCAAACAAATAAAAACAGATAATGTATGTAATTACGTAAATATTTAGCTAATTATATACAATTTAGGTTATAATTTATGTGTGATAATTGAAGTTAGAATTTTCCTGTTTAATTAAAAACTATTATTTGATGTGTTTGGTTATGTTTTTAAGATTTTATCGTCTCTTACATAAAAATTGACGTTTTTTCTTATATGTAATGTCAGATATGTGATACACAATATTGCTTTTTTTTATTTTACATACAGAATTTTACCCAGGATATTAAGATATACATTTCGAGATACATATTTAATAAATTTTTTGTTATATATGGATGAAATAGCTTCGCTTTAATTACTAACCGACGTTTCTATTTATTTTAAAATAGGTATAATATAATAAATATATAGCTATATGTATATTTAGAACTCACCAAGTAAGTTTGTACCCAATGAAGCACTAATCTGTAAATAACAAAATGAATAGGTAAATACATCACGAAAATAATGAATCTGGAAAAATTAAACGAGTCATTAGTCAACTATATTAATTGAAAGAAACATTATGCATTTAGTAGAGTAGTAGTAGTATTTGAAGTAGCTGAGTTTTCTTCTAATGCAGACCTGTCTTCCAAGTTATATCCTTTTTAGAATTTAGAAAAGACAAGCGATCCTAAAAAAAGGTATTATAGCAAATCCAACTCGGATAGGCAGTGTTCTGAAAACTACGAGATATTTTTTCATCCATAATTCCACAGTGCCTGAAGACTAAGGTCTTCGAACAGTGCGTGTTGCCAGCAATTACATATGGTCCCGAGACAAAGCCGCTAACTATGGGGCTTGTAAGAAGACTCAAAGTCACTCAGCAGGCAATGGACAGGACTATGCTCAGGGTTTCCCTACGTGGTCAAATCTGAAATAAGGAGATCCGTAGGAAAACAAAGTCACCGACGTAGCCTACCGAATTGCAAAGCTGAAGTGGCAATGGTTAGGTCACATAGTTCGCAGAACCGATGGACGTTGGGACCCAAAGGTGCTAGAGTGACGGCCTCGCACCGGAAAAGGCAGCGTCGGCAGACCCCATACAAGCAGCGCGAGATCGGGCCCAGTGGAATTCATTAAGAGAGACCTTTGTCCAGCAGTGCATGTCCATCGGTTGAGACGACGACGAAGATTTTATCATTTGTCAGAACTTGTAGCCAAGCATGACTGTGATAATATAACGACGTACAGTTCATAATAGACATCATATTTGGATGGTTACACCAACGCTTTTGCATGGGAACAACCGTTGTACGTGTAATTTGATTTTATAATTCAAACTCTTTTGTTGTTTTTTAGTGACATGAATGATTTGTTTAAAGTCATTGCTCTATTAACCGTTGTGAAACGACTTTGTTTTTTTATTTGGTTGATAAAAATAAACACAAAGGTTGAGTGATTTTATAAGTTAAGCTTATTTATAAGGTATTGTAATAAGGTCTTTTGTACAATAGATTACTACTATTAGTTTACACTTTCCCTATATACATATATATTCACGTTCGAATATTTTTTTAAAACTTGTAGATTCCTGATGTTAATACAGTTTTAAAAAGGAATTGATGTTTATTTCTTTTAATCATTTTAAAGCATCATAGTCCTAATATCTTCTAAAACAAATTATCGGAAAAATATCTGAACATAATAAAGTATTTTTTATATGAAATGTGGTTTGATGAACAGACGAAATTACCTTTTAATTTAGTATACTTCCAAATCAATGTGTCATTTGCCAAACTATTATATTAATGTCATGTAATAAGCAGAACTCTGTTTTTATTTTATAGATTACTAATTTACTTAAATCGAGCAATAGAAACTTCTTTTTCTGAAATAACATTTAATATTGCAATAAAAAATACAGCTATAATCATTTGCTAGAAATAAATTGTCAATAAGTACTTATGTACGTATAGAAAAATGTCAACTTACCATATTTTTATATGACTTTAATAAAATAACTTTAATGTGAAACTATCTCTAGAAAATTTTATAATATATTAAGATGGATTTCGTTCTTTTAGAGCTATTAATCAGAAACTACGACTTTATTTCCAAAATGATGTAGAGCAGCAAATTTATCGTAGTTTATTACGCCGGAGATAATTTTGACTCACTCGTACGAAGCAAACAAACAGTTTTATATAGAAAGTTTCTCAGATAGATCTTACTTTCCCTAGCTATTATTTGTAAATTACCCCATGATGATAAGAAATAAAAATAAGAAACCGCCATAGTTTTGTTATATTATTATTTAGAGCATAACTTTAGTAACCCACCCGCGTTCTGAATCTCCCTGTTTTAGATGAAAGTTTTGTTAAAAATATATTACTATTAAGAGTTATTGCTAATAAATATGTTACTCTATACGAAAAATCTTCAATATAAGCAAAGACCTTTAGGAAATTATCTAAAAATGAGACAAAACTAAGTAGATAAGAAAATACTTTCTCCTGAGAGTTAGTAGACCTGTGCCCAAGAGTAGAGCGGTAAAAGGCTACTATTTGCCTGTTTTAAAATTAAACAATAAAAACAAAACTTTACAAACATATATTAAACCGTTAAACGCGAAATTAAAATAGATAGCGCTGTACAGTTTTTCCTAACTTAAAGTTCAATTTGAAAACTATTCATCAAGTATCATTCATTGTAAATTTGAACAAGGTTTGTAAGGAGTTTGATCTAATAGTACAAATTTGAAAAGAACTAAGAATCGATATAGTTTTACGCCATTCAGAGCATAACCATAGTATCATGTGCACAGTCATTAGAGACAAGTAAAACGAAACACTATGTTTCAATGACCACAAGAACGTAAATAGACCGTAATAAGTTTTAAGTAACCAACCGAGGTGTTATTTCACAGCGCTAGTTAATATGGACTTACTTTTAGAGGCACTGGAATTTAATGGCCGTCTCAAATGATTTGACAATTCTATATTTCAATTTAAATAAAAAGTGAATTTTCTTTTTGTCTACGTATGGACGAAACATGTCATATGCCCATTGGGATTTTGGTCGCCCAACCTTTCTTTTGCCTGCTGACCAGGCCAGATGAATGGAAAATGAATGGGAAAAACTTGCCAAAAGTCGAACATTGGGAACAATTGAAGGAGACCCCAAAAAGGAACCTTAACCTGTAAATAACAACGTACAGACAAAAATGAATGTGTATTCATATTATGTGTACTTACACTCATCGCTCACACTTACACCCATACACACACATTCACGCGAAGATACACTTATTAACACTTGATACATGGTGACCTGTAAATATGTAATTAAATATATGTAAACAATAATAAGTGATAAATAAATGCCTAAATTATTATTTTTATGGGTGAAAAATACCTGAAATAATTATTAAATAAAGATTTTTGATTTGAAAAATATTTTGTCAAATTATTTGATTATTATATTGATACAAATTTATAGTTAACAATATGAAATTTAATCTAATTTGAGAAATACTTGAGTCCAATTTTAACCTGAATTTATTTTTGTTGAATTTTGTCTAATGAGACTGTATGGGTGTAAATTAAAATTTTATATTTTTCTTTAACAATCAATGGAAATTCAACTTAATTTAGAGCGCGATTGAGTTTAATTTTAATCTGCCCTCATCGATTTCCCTACTTGAATTTACAAACAACAACGTATGTTACGAAGTAATCTATAGGCAAAAACATGCAAGAAGTAAAAGGAAAATACCGAAATGTTACATATGGCGGAGTTTTCTTGCAAAAGGGATTAACTAATGTATTAATTAGGAATTCCTTTCTTATTTCTCTCCGGAGAGCTTTGTATATACTACTAGCTTATTCCCGCAGTATATCCCATGTAGTTTTCAATCCCGTGGGAATATGGGGAATTCCATAAATATTTGCTGTATCCAATATTAATTGTGAAAGGAGTTACAATTAAATTACAAGTCAATCGTGAATAGTTTTGATCTAAGAGAAGCAGCGATTGAATGAGTGAGTGAGCTAGTTAGTGATAGAATGAGTTAGTCTGTTAGTAAGTGAGTGAGCAAGTGGTTAAGTGAATGAATCAGGGAGTGAGTGGCTAAGTGGATGATAGAGTAATAGATTTATTGAGTGAATCACAGAGTAAATAAGTGACAGAAGGAATTAATAAGTGAGGGAGGGAAGGTGTAGTGAATAAGTTTAATGGTTTTAAAAAAAAAATTCGGTTTAAAGACATTTATTTCTCAACAAAGAGCACATAAATTTCGATTAAGGTGAGTATTATACGAATTTTAATAATGTATTACATTTTAAGAAAAGATAGTTACATCAAAAATGGGAAAGAAAATTTCAAAAAATACGATATACAATACAAAAGGTAGTTAGACAAAAAACAAACAAATAATAGGTTAAGATGGTATAAGAACTAATGTTGGTGTGAGATTCCACTGAATTTTTCGTGTACATATTCCACTACATTTTTTTCTAATTTATATATACTTTTGTTGTTTATGATCGAAAGTGAGAATTTATTGTAGACTCGTATGCCTTGAAATGATATGTTTTTGGTCCCATAGTTGATTCTCGGTGCTATATTGANTAAGTGATAAATAAATGCCTAAATTATTATTTTTATGGGTGAAAAATACCTGAAATAATTATTAAATAAAGATTTTTGATTTGAAAAATATTTTGTCAAATTATTTGATTATTATATTGATACAAATTTATAGTTAACAATATGAAATTCAATCTAATTTGAGAAATACTTGAGTCCAATTTTAACCTGAATTTATTTTTGTTGAATTTTGTCTAATGAGACTGTATGGGTGTAAATTAAAATTTTACATTTATCTTTAACAATCAATGGAAATTCAACTTAATTTAGAGCGCGATTGAGTTTAATTTTAATCTGACCTCATCAATTTCCCTACTTGAATTTGCAAACAACAACGTATGTTACGAAGTAATCTATGGGCAAAAACATGCAAGAAGTAAAAGGAAAATACCGAAATGTTACATATGACGGAGTTTTCTTGCAAAAGGGATTAACTAATGTATTAATTAGGAATTCCTTTCTTATTTCTCTCCGAAGAGCTTTGTATATACTACTAGCTTATTCCCGCAGTATATCCCACGTAGTTTTCAATCCCGTGGGAATATGGGGAATTCCATAAATATTTGCTGTATCCAATATTAATTGTGAAAGGAGTTACAATTAAATTACAAGTCAATCGTGAATAGTTTTGATCTGAGAGAAGCAGCGATTGAATGAGTGAGTGAGCTAGTTAGTGATAGAATGAGTGAGTCTGTTAGTCAGTGAGTGAGCAAGTGGTTAAGTGAATGAATCAGGGAGTGAGTGACTAAGTGGATGATAGAGTGATAGATTTATTGAGTGAATCACAGAGTAAATAAGTGACAGAGGGAATTAGTAAGTGAGGGAGGGAGGGTGTAGTGAGTTAGCAAATAAATAAGTTTATTGGTTTTTAAAATAAAAAATTTCGGTTTAAAGACATTTAATTCTCATCAAAGAACACATAAAGTTCGATTTAGGTGAGTATTATACATAGTTTAAATAATGTATTACATTTTAAGATAAGATAGTTAAATCAAAAATGGGAAAGAAAATTCCAAAAAATACGATTTACTATAAAAAAGGTAGTTAGACAAAAAACAAACATAATAGGTTAAAATGGTATAAGAACAAATATTAGTGTGAGATTCCACTGAATTTTTCGTGCACATATTCCACTAGATTTTTTTCTAATTTATATATACTTTTGTTGTTTGTGATCGAAAGTGAGAATTTATTGTAGACTCGTATGCTTTGAAATGATATGTTTTTGGTCCCATAGTTGATTCTTGGTGCTATATTGATTTCTAATGTGTTCTTTTTCCTGTTTTTTGTGCTTTAAATCTATTGATAATTTTTGTGTTATATTATTTTTGAAGTCTGCTTGCTAACTCCGTATAAAACCATTTTATACTACAAAAAAACCAGAAATCACTTGCCCGGTTAAGTCTATATTACCACGCTCAATCGTGGTCTAAAAAAGTTAAGTCAAAGTCCAAATATCTTTATTCAAGTAGGCTTATTACAGCACTTTTGGATCGTCAAATATCGTTTTTTTTTTAAATATAATATTTAAATTTAACTAATGATAACATTAAAGAACGACTTACAATTTAAAGTTACGAGGGTTCCTTCCCGCCCTGATCTGAGAAGAGCCCACAACAAACTCAGTCGGGTGTACGTTTTTTTTTATGTCATCATCATTATAATATATATATTTTTAATTTATTCTTTATCAAAATATATATAGAGCAATTCATTCACTCCCACGCTTTTTTGTCTTCCAAGTATTCCTTCAAATTATAGAAAGATTTCTCTAAGAGCTTTCTTTTAATGAAAGATTTAAATTTACTCAAAGACATCTTTGTAACATCTTTTGGGAGTTTGTTATAGAAACGTATACAGTTACGCTCAAATGACTCGTCAATCTTAGGTAGCCTACTAGAATTTAAAGCAATTTTATTTTTATTGTTTAAGTTATATGAGGTGCGAGGTAAAAAGCTGTTGTGTTGTGTAGAAAGTAAATCTACTGGCGCACTTCAATCTTATATTCTCTCATCACAGACCATTAGGAAAGATTGCAATCAAACACCAAAAACAAAATTAAAAGTAAATACGAGTATGTAATAGAAGTATATAAGCGTGGTAAAAGTTGTTTGTAAGTAATAGCGGAGCAGCTGTGACCTCCGGCGTCCATACTTCGAGAAAACTTGCTCGAAACTTATAAGCAAGGGTAAGACCCAGATTAAGACAGATTTATACTCACCTTGGCTATTTACTTGTACGTGGCGAAACTTCCGTTTTTTGCCTCAACATCCGCTTCCGAATTAAAAAAAAAACTTGGGCGACGTGTTTATCGTGTTTGTTACAGGTTGAGAAATCCTTGATTAAGCTAGTTATATTCTATAATTACACTTATTACTTTTTACACACATACCTATATGTTATGAATATAAATTAGAATGAAATATTTAGTAACCATTCGATCATAATTGTAATTTAATAAAATATGCCTTTTTTATTGCTTAAAGGGTAGTACTTGAATGTAATCTCACTTGATGCTGAGTGATAATACAGTTTGAGAGTCGCTCTAATCCACTAAGAGATAATTTACTTCCTATAGTTTCTACATATCATCGTACCAGAACGCATTTTTGTTACTTGAGCTTATATTATGTGAAATCCAATATTGAGTTTGGTAAAAACGTAGACTTAACTCGACAAATGTGATCGGGACTTCTGCAATTTAAAAAATGGTTATAAAAGAGGCATTCGCTAGTAGCTAAAAAAAAGTTTTACAAAAAGATAATGTTCCTATCAATGTTTCTACCTATGCCTGTTACAGACTTTTAAGATAACCAAACCTACTGACTCGCTCACTCAATCACTAATACACTCACTAACTCACCCACTAGCTCACTCACTAACTCGATCGCTAACTCTCACACAAACTTACTTAATAACTCGTTCACTAACTCATTCAATCGCCTTCTCAGTCATTCTCTCTAGAACATCTTCAAAACTATTTGTGATTAACTAAGACTTGAAATTTATCAAAGTAAAGTGGTAATTTAGTAGAAAAGTTTTTTCATTATAAAGCATATGACAGATATATTAATACAGGTATTCATATTTTTGAAGTTATAATGTAATGTTAATTTATTAACACAAACTGATAAATAATCCTTGTAATGAAGGCTATGAAATGCTGTCGTTAAAAACCTTAGTCGGGTCGTTTTACGCAATACATAATTAACGATATAATAATGAATAATAAAATGTTATATGATTTAAACAGCTTAAAGAAGCATGTTATATTTATACATATTATTAATTATTATTATTTCATTCTGGATAATGAATTAATAACACAAACAAAAGGTTTAACAACAGAGTACTTGTAATACTTTTTCATATATAAGGGATAAGGTATCCTATGTATAATAACTTTAATTTCTTATTAATGTGACTTCTTTTTTGGTGCATAAATAAATAAATATATTGTACCTACCTTTGATCTAGGAAACTTTACATAATTTAAAGGATAGAATAGATTTTGTGTAAATACGCAGTAAGTCTCTGATAATTATAAGAATATATATATATCACCAAACAAATCATAAGTGATTGAATAATNCTATATATATATATATATATATATATATATATATATATATTAATTAGCGAAGAAAACAATGTGTACTTTATCAAAAAATTAACATGGTTATAACAAATATATTATTCAATCACTTATGATTTGTTTGGTGACCTCTTTGTTATGAATGAGTGAATCCGAAAAGAAATCTTTTTGGTTGTCCAAATAGTGACTCGCGTCTAACATGATTCATGTTTCCTATATCTTTTTTGTTATTTAATTCTTCAACCGTAAATACTTCTACAGCTGTACATCTTAAGATTTATAAAAGCTGGTTGAATTTCTGAGTTCATAACGATTTTATACAACTGACTTATTCATTAAATATTAACTATAAATGCTATAGAATTATCCACAATTTCTTTAATAAATGAATTTAATATTATTTCTGGATAGTATATGTAACATTTTATGTTATAATTATATGTGCTGATAAATTATAAGTAATATTGTGTGATTAATGTTGTGTTAGCATATAATTATAGGGTTGTGATTAATTAAGGTGATGCAAACATAATGCCTCGCGTGGTTTAAACATTACGATATAGCCACGTAAGTTATCGTAATATGACAAGACCTTTGGTGTAAACTTACACGTAGACAGTAAACTAATCACAGATATCAGAATACATTTAATCACTGTGAACCATTAATGGTAAAAAGTTTGCAACATCCGTCCTGTCATGAACATCATTTTGACTTTGTTTACATTCAAAAATTTGTTAACAAACGCGGCTCTGTACATTCATTTCATACTTCATATCGTTACTTCAAACAAATCAAAAGTCATATTTGCATATGTTTATTATTAGGATTACATAATATCCCCAAAAACTTTATCGTAAAAGCTTCCCGTTTTTGGTCCTTCCGAGCCGGCTTCCGGTCCTTCCGAGTCCTTCCGAGTCCTTTGGTCGAGCCGGCTTCTAAGAAAAAATATCTTCCTTAATAGGCATCATCATAGAACCCCTGGCTCTATTCCCGGTAGAGAAAAAATAATTTTATCTAATTACGTACGTTTTGACTGCCGAGCATCCTCAGTCATGACCATTCACTACACTACAAGCAAAGACAAGCAGACGAGCAAAAAAATTGGGTTTTATTACAATGCTGTGGATAAACCATCATAAGGTAAGCTACCTTTAACCATTAAAATGTAATACCGCCAGGTGAGATCAAAATTGAGCATTCAAAAAGTCCGTGGATATTTCTATTACACCATGCTTTCAAGACTTTAATGAAACTAATTTGATTTCTCAACTATTATATGGCGCGTCGAGGCTAGTGCAGTTCGCAGCCTTGTACCCCCACCCTTCTACACCCTAACTTGCAGCAGTTCCTTACACTTTCACTTACATTGGCCTTATTTTTGACTTTGAACTCGAAATGCTTGTGTATTAAATTAATACAACCATAAAAATAGCCTTATTTGCTTGTTTTATAAGCTTTTAAAGGTCTATTAAGTACATTCTATTCAGATTCAGATACTTGTCATGGTAGTAGGGAATAGCTGAGTTGGTTAAACTGATCATGCTGCACACAAGATGCAACTCTTGCTGTTGGTAGACTAAACATACCCTAGAATCACATCCATGATATGTAGGGCACTACATGAGTTTTTTACTTTTCTTTCAATGAGATAAAATAAAATTTAAAGGGTATTTTTAAAGTCAAACACCGCCTCTCGGCTATGATTATCCACTAGTTTTCATAGCTGACAATTGACAGTATATAAATACAATATACAAATTACTTATTTACGAGGTCGTCGTCGTCGTCTCAACCAATGGACGTCCACTGCTGGACAAAGGTCTCTCTTAATGAATTCCAATTATCAATTTACAAGGTATTTGACAATAATGCCAACCAATATATGCTTTTCATTCTAGTTTTTGCTGAAGCTTAAATCAGCAAATCGAATACATAATCTGTTCCTACGTGATTACGCGAAATTCAATATGGCTTTTTGTTCTCTCAAGAGGCAATGAGTAAATTGATATTTAATGGTGTCAATTCTGATGATGTTTTAAACAAAGGCTAAATCCTTCTCGCAATTTATAAATTTATTATTATACAGAATTGAATTTAGCATTCAAAAAGTCTAATGGTGTAACAAAGCATATTTTAATTTACAAAACAACGTCTATCGGTTATTTATGATTTAAAAATAGATAATTTATTTTAGAGATAGTTAAGAAACCACGCCGAAATGTTGCATATAATAATTTATGTAAATATTTTTAAGTTTTCATTTAAATTAGACGTGGGAATTATAAAAAAGTGTATTTTTAACTTCGTAACACTTTTCGATTGAATGGAAAAATCGCAAATATAACTAAGCGTCTATCAGCTTCTACATGCACTTTTATGACATATATTGTATTAAATTCTACAATATAATTTTACTTTAAATTCATCTTAGAAAAAGCCACGGCAAAATATTTATTCATTAGTATTTTTCCGTAGCTTTTTTTAAGTTTAGTTTGACTGAGTAAAGACCCAACAGACACATACTACTCCCAATTGTAACATACGAACCTCAAATGAAAAAATTGTTTAGTTATTTCAAGTATTTCATTTTATTTTTAATTTTAAATGTGACGGAAAATATTAAAGCTACACGATATGTTTTAAATTAACAGGTTTCGTCGTATGTTTCAAAAACGACATTCGTCCATCCAAAACCACACTTAAATATTTAAAACAAAAAAAAAACGGTGTCAATGGATTAGATTTATATCACTATTTCTTTTTAAATATCACGCTAAAATGTTATCGCCAGATTATAATTGATTTAAAATTTCCATAATATCTTCGACTTCCAGTTTTTATAGATATTTTAAAATTTCGAAATAGTTTATGTAACAAATGTTATATAATTCTATATTAACTCTATGAAACACGTCTTTACACTATTTTATAGCAAAAGATAAAACGATATTATAAAATGCAAATTTAATATCAGCCTCTAAGGCGGATGTTTTTTGTAACAAGCTTGTTTCCAATACAATGGCCTACAAGGGCACGACAAAAATAACGTTGGTTATCAATCTATCACATACAAAAATCATGTTTAATACATAACATATTACAGTCATTTAACAAATTATAAACGAAAACCCAAGTCGCTTTACCTATAAACCGAAAAAAAAATGATGAGTTTTGACATGCAGAGAGGTATTTTTGTTTTTATTGCGAAAATATAATGCGAAGGGAATGAAATTTCAATGTTTTGTAAATAAAATATCATTGTTGTAAAAATTATAGTGAAAAGAGAAGCTGCGGAGTTTATTTCCGGTGACTTTTCAGTAGAATTAGTCTTTCGAACCGGTGGTAAACTTTTCATTAGCGGACAGTTTAGAATATTCAATAAAACTTTTTGACCTTGTTTATGCTGGAAAATGTCTTTACGCCCCGCGTCAGACCTAAACTCTCGTCGAAAGTGTGGGATTCGCTGGCAAGACGGAATATCCACTGAAAAGCAGTGATACCCTTTCCATCTTTTAGTGTGACACCAGAGAATCGGTAGACGCAATCAAGCCTAGTAATCCGAAAATTTTCCGCCGGGGAACTTAATAAGCAGACAGCAAGAGAGTAAATCTACGCCTACTTCCCAACCTCCCGCACCGGAAAAGAGGAGCATCAACAGCGCCTCCCCTTTACTTCTCAAGGAGGTCACTGATCTTCACTCCCTATTAATAGTGAGTATTGCGACTATTCATATATTTGATTCATCAAGCGATTACATAGTAAACGCCTTTGAGCCTAATCGAATAATATTTTGATTTTGACATTGCACGTCCTCTGCAGTCAATTGATTTATGAGCTACTTCTGTTATGGAGATGAACATTTACTCTTTTACACCAGGAAGGCTGTCTAAATGACGTATAGTATTGTGGAAACACACCCAACCTGCACCCAGGACGAATTTCACGCAAGCGGCTGCTCTAGACTGGTTTATTTATTGACAGACATATCTGCGGAAGAATTCATGCTAAATGTCACTTGATCACCTTCCTGGGTCGGATCCACAACTGGTATATTAAAGATATTTAGTGTTTGCATATATTCATATGAATTATGTTATGGTTTCCACGTTAAACTATTTATGGTCTGTAATTTTTTAATTCGTTAATTACATAAATCAAACAGATAAGTCGCAAATTTGTAAAATAAGTATTGCATAAAATAGAAGTTATTAACTTTATAACAGAGAAAGAAACTTCTAACCATATACGTGAGCTTTCAGGAGATGGTCTTGTACAATTGTTGGTGAAATAAATTCAATTAGCTCATTGATTTAAAACCATTATTAACACTAAGTGTCCGCTAACTACGACGAACAATAAGAGCTTTAAAAATATAATTGAACATGAGTGGATGAAGAAAAACCTGCTGCATCAACGATTTAATATATGAATACAATGGAAATTAGTGATAAAGATAGGATTAATAAAACCTTTTCATTATCCAACTGAAATGGGCAATCTAGCACACGGTTCACTTAATGTTAAGTGATCTCCATCATCTATAGGCTCTTGAAGGACTAGTGGAACTACAACAGCTTTGCGAATAAATAAGATGTTTGCTAGCCGTTACCCAGCCTTAATCGCGTGCTCTTCCACCATCCATCCATCTTTCGGTAACCTTACTTTACACAATGTAACGTATCAAAGTTATACGTCTATTTTAAGATCATACTCTCCAAAAATGTGGTACTCCACCGATTGGAAACAGCAGTAACTAACCACATCTGGTATATGTATGTACTCGTAATTGTTAATCCTCTCAGAGATTAGCCATTTGTGCAAGAGATATTATAGTGCACAAGTGTGTACGCGCAAACACAAGCGTACTCCCCATTCCTTCACTCACATAGTCGAATCCGACAGGAACAGAGAGTGATCAGGCGTAGGAATATAACATAAAATTATCTCTGTTATGTAAAATATTGAGACCCAAATTGTATTGTCTTTTGTAGAGTCATAATTTTTTAATTTAATATAATATTATCATTAGCATTCGCGAAATTCCTGTTAATGACATCATGGTGTCCCTATTAGAGCTACCGCAAATTAATGCAAATGTCGGACGTCCATCAAATTAACCCCGGTCTTTCTGTAATTACTAAAACCGCAATGATATTAAATATTACAAGAATGTCTTTTGCAATTAAATTATTAAATAACAATCAAGAATATTATATAAAGGCTCCATTAATTGTTCCGCGCTGTGAAAACCTCGTAATGTCTTGTGGTACACAGGGAAATCCGTACTTAGTATCTCTCAACAATACGAATGAGTTCAGTGGTCTAAAGCCATCTGAGCATTATTTCCTTTGTAATGAAATTGGTTTGAGGCACAACGTCTGCATGTTTTCAAGACCTATAATTCAAATCAAATTGGCTCAAAAAGCATCTTGAATCGACATTAGTCTGTCAGTTGGTACCAAAGCTAACGCCAGAGTTCATAAAGTTGATTCCTCTAAGAAGAAACTCGGCAGTAACTCTTTGTTTTTATAGGTTACAAGGTTTACTCTCGTGTGCAACAGGAATCGAGACCAAACATATTTATCGCTTAAATAATCTTCGACATTTTAATATGCCTTTTATAAAAGGATGCTTATGATATATTTCATAAAATATTATACAAGCAAATCCAAAATTTATTGCAGTATGTTAATAAAATTAAAATATTAACAAAATTAAAATAATAAAACCCAAAACAGACGTAGCTAGAAATTTTTTTTTGTTTTATATATATATACAGATATATATATTTTTACTCACTTTTCACTCATTTTTAACATACCAGATAAAAAAATAGAAATATCTTTCTATGCCTTTTCGGGAATCGAACGCGGCTTAAAGGAAAAACGAATACTGGTAAAACAACACGAGGAAGGTCATCGTTTCATAGTAAACTGAACAAAACTGAACATTTGCATATGAAACAATAAAATTTCGTTTCATTGCTATTAAATAACCGACATTGTACGAAGATATGAGAATGTAATAAAAAAATTATATCAAACTTCCGAAGCCAGTGGTTTTCAACATTCCAAAAACAACATTGTAAATGATATGAAAACAGAATACAAAACAGTTTGCGAAGCCTTTGTTGAAGTGCTGATATGTGGGGAGATTCCCCTTTGTTCTCAGCGAAACGTATCTCAGGAAGCGCCGAGGCTGTTTTAGATACAAAAGGGTAATTATTTTGCAAAACAATCTTTCCAAGATAAGAGATTTATAAACAAGAGATGTAAGTTTCACGGTCGCAATGATGTTTAGAATAAACGATGTATATGTTTTTCTTTAACCGATAAGATATTCAAGTACTTTATTTAAGAGAAAAAGGGATTAATATTATGAATGTCATTGTGTTGAAGATCACTTATTAGAAGTGAATTCATGAATTAACTTTAGTTAAGGGTGCAGAATCCTGAATAGTCAATATAATTATATTGTTGCAACTATCAAACAGTGCCTACATTTTCGACGTCACAGACCCGAGCATGATTTTTTACTAGAAGTGTGTGCGTACAAAGTACACATGTCAGAAGTGAAACTTCTTTGGCAAACTAATTTTTAATTCCTGTTTATATTTATACAAATCTTAAACTATAGATTTCCGAGACTTAGAGGTAGGAAAAAAGGAAGATATATTAGGAAGATAATGAATTTAATTGTCATTAAAATATTAAGTGTCAAAAATTAATACAAATAATTTGTTGAAATCTCAAATAACGAAATGACACATTAAAATACCACATGTTATTTATAAATATTAAAACTACCTAACCTTTAATCGATTTAGCATAAAAACCACTGCACATCTTAGTGACGCTAATCATCCGTAAAAATTTTACACTCATGCGTCTAAAGAAGTTTCACTTCAAAAACTGACGGTGATTTTCTAGATTTCCTATATTTTCTTAAGATCAAAAATTACGTAGATAATATTATGAGAATCGGCTAGTATAAATTAAACAAAAAACCGCAGTATATATAATAGTTTAATAGCAGTAGTTCAGATCATTAGTTTCTTTAAGCACCTAGATAAATGTTATTACTTCTTATAGCAAGTTGCTGGAAGATGTCCAGGTTGAACGGGACAATTATCGTTAGATAGTAGCCATTAAAACGTAACTTAAAAGTTGATCGCGTCAAGAAAATGGGCCATTTTACACAGTAGATAACTAAGAAACACTCATTTTAATAGATCAGGGTCCGTATTTAAAAATAACGGCTTTATTAACAGTTATAATTGTCATGTTTTTTTCATTATATGTTTCGGCCTAAACTCATATATGTTAATTGTAAAAAATACTTAAAATCAAACAGATATAATATATTTAAACGAGAATATGTCATATCTATCTACCTGAAAAGACTTTACAGTTTTAATAAGTTTACGTATAAAGTTCGTAGAGAAAGTAAAATTAACCAAATAGAAAATTGTAAATTTTTAAATACTTACCTATTGTTTGTACTTTGCACGATTATTCCTCCTATAGAATGGAAATATGGCATACATAATCTTCTTACGAAGTCGACGCGCATTATGAACGCGTTTTCTTATATTTCAATCATAAAATAAACTGACACTGCTGGAAATAGCTAGCCTAACTATTCTTAACGATTGGACTGATTTAATTTGAGTTTTTTTTTATATATACAGATGGATTTGAGAATTTTATACACTAATAATTAATATCAGATTTCCCCATAATTTCATGTAATCGGGATTTAATGACAGAGCCGGGAACAGTAAGTGGATAAACAAAATTTAAAACTACGCCATTATGTTGTGTAACGCTGCATAAATATATAAGAAGACACGTAGTATTTTTTCGGCAATAATAAACGTTTCGGTTTGGATTCTAACTCATAGTTAATTTATTCAAAAGCATATTTCACAATGAGTTGCTGTAACTTAGCAATTAATATTATACTAATAACATAAACAGACCTGCTATAATTATATTTCATTTTGCTCTACGAGGTGGCTGCAACTTGTTAAGTATCGGAAATAAATAATACATGAGTGAATTACTTAGAATATACAATAAGCCAATGCAAAAGTAGTAATTTAGCTTCAACTAAATAACGTTATTTCGCAAGCGGTATTAATGACAACTCGTTCACCTCTTTGCATGAATAAACTTCAGACAGGAACATAACAGAAACATTATGTACCTGCTATTCATAAAATTTTTGTTTTACTTGTATATCGTGGAACAATTAAATTAAAAGCGCGTGCCTACAAAGTACACATGTCAGAAGTGAAACTTTTTTGGCTAACTAATGTTTAGGTCTTGTTTATATTTATACAAATCTAAAACTTTAGATTTCCGAGACTTAAAGGGAGGAAAAAAAGGGAAGATATGTTAGAAAATTAATAAATTTAATTGTCATTGATATATTGAAAGTGTCAAAAATTAATACAAATAATTTATTGAAACCTGAAATGACGAATTGTAAATATAAATGCCACGTGTTTTTTTGTCAATATTAGAAATGATTAATTAAATCTTGATTTTTAATTATAATTTAGAAAAGAGAAGTTACGAAATATTTTTATTTTAATGAAAAATAGTTTGTAAATTATTAAACGACGAGTGGGAAATTAAAACTCCACATGTTATTTGTAAATATTAAAACTACCTAACCTTCAAACGAATTATCATAAAAAACGCTACAGATCTTCGTGATTCTAATCACGCGTTACATTGGTAAAAAATTTCCCTTATGCTGTTTCACTTCAAAAATGACGTTTCTTAAAACTGATATATGGTAAGAGGTAATTTACCTAGCTCAAGGCGGAAGTTCTCACGGCTGCTTACCAGTGCAAAGCAGCCGCGAGAACCAGAAAGCAATCACCAGACGCTGACGAGATAAGGAGGGCCAGGGTTCTAGCTAACAGAGCCTTGACCCAAAGATGGAAAGAGGATGTCGAGTCCCCAGCGGCGGGCGGGGCCATAGTAGGGGCGATCTGCCCTCATCTTGACAAATGGCTGGGCAAATACCTGTACCAAACTGTTGGCTGTGAGTCGTCGGCCAGATGTCACGAGTGTGGTGCCTCGTCAGACACAGCCCACCACACTGTGGCAGAATGTCCCGCCTGGGGACCTCAGCGACTCATTATGACGTCGCTGATCGGGACAGACCTCTCGCTGGCAAGTATTATAGGAGCAATAAAAAAAGAGGTAATTTACCTCTTGCGTTTTCTACATAGCATCGTACCAAAACTTTTTTTTAGCGGTATGTTTCACACGAGTCTAGACAAATTCTTCGTTTTACGTACTATGTGTTCTGCATCTTTGTTTATACATATTCTATGTAATATACGTTTATCTATTTATTTATTAACACCGCCTACCTTCTACCTCCTTCTACTAACATCTTCCTATACATCTCAAAGAGCCAGACTGGCTGTGCATTGAGGAGTGTTGGTGCCGACACTTATGTATGGTAGTGTAAGCTGGGTATGGCAGAAGAAGCATAAAAGTAAAATAAATGCGGAAGATTTGAGAGCGTTGAGAAGTATGAGTAGATTGAAACTGTGTGAGAAATTAAGAAATAGTAAGACAAGAGAATGTTGTGGTATATAAGAAGATGTAATTATTAAAATTGAGAAAGGTATGCTTAGATGGTTTGGGCACGTTGAGAGAATGAATGAAAGGAGACTGACAAAAAGGATTTATGAGTCGAGAACGAATGAGAAAATTGGAAGGGGAAAACCAAAGCGAACGTTCCTGGACCAAATCCAGGACGTATGAAAGAAGGGCCAGATTAGGAGTACTCTAAACCGATGAACTTGTATGGAAGATTTAATAAGAATTCTTTTATATTACGTACCTTCTATCATCTTTTAAACAGACTAATTAGAAAATTAAGTTTTTCCGTTAGGGTATCGAACCTAGAACGAAGAGAGTACTCGGACCATTCCACCAGAGACGTCGTTAAAAATACGCTATCTATTTCACAGGATTTTATGAACATTTCAAACCGTTTTTGGATTTTAAATGGAAAATAAGAACAGATGAAATTCATTCCTATCTGACCTAGATAGATGTAGGTGCGGTGAAGGTAGTCCCATTTCTTATTCAATAGAAATTGATTCCGAACCCTTTTCTTTCGAGGTAGCTAAAACTGACTGCATCAATAATTTAGGGCAAGACTATTCTTGATAAGATATTATTTAAACTAACTAGATAAGAAACAGTTACAGATCAAAAACGTGTTGCCCCATGTAGATGCATAACAAGAAATATAAAAAACAATATTTCAAAGTCAATTCTTACGCTCCAACTCGAACTTCTTAAAATTAGTAAGTACATTGAGCTTGCAATAAAACGTATTGTATAAATTTTCAGTTAATAAATTTAACTAATGGATTTTGTTATATACCGGAAGATTGCATAAAAAAGATAAGTAGCAGCCCATTAACGTCCCACAGCTGGGCACAGGTCTCCTCACTCATATTAGAGTGAGTTTTTAGAGCATAGACCCACCACGCTGCTCCACTGCGGATTGCCAGACATAGTACACAAGTGTACTCTCTATTCCTTCACTTTCATAGTCCGATGTGACAGGAATCCGACACGACCGGAGAGAGATCAGGCGCAGGACCGATGGCTTAACGTGCTCTCCGAAGCACGGGAGTGGATCACACCGCCATCTTCCCAACTTCGGGTAAATATTGAGAAAATCTTAATAGAAAACTCAATATTGATTTTGAATTGGCTCGACCTGGGACTCGAACTCAGGACCTCATGTCGGTAGTCGAACATGCTAACCACTAGACCAATGAGAAGATTGCATATATATCTGTAATATAATAAATTCTCAGAAGACCTTTTAGATATATATCTTAATGAATTCAAAGCTTTTATTGAAAGAAGGCTATTTAAAAAATCATATTATAATTTAAAGTATTACTTGATGATTAAAACAACTTGAAAGCAAATGAATGGTGAAACTTAAATCAATAAAATTAAAATATTGATGATAACAAGACAATTGTACCAGACTGGGTTTGCCGTAGGTTTTCCTCAGAAGAGGAAGCGAAAAAACCGTTTCAACTTCAAACCTCAAGCTGTTCTATATAACATCTTCATCGGTCTTAAATTAGGAATAGTTAATAATATGAGAAGATGCTGTAAAAACATTTGCTTGAATATATTTTTGCTTTCATTTCAAAGCTTCTATAAAGCAACATCTGCAATTCTTTGTAAAATGTAGACACTCGTGTTCAGCAACCTAAAATTCAGTTTCAACAGTTGTCATTGTTTGAAGTGAAGGATTTATTATTTGATATGATACAAATAGGCGAAGTCGTGATAAAAACTTAAGTAATACTTTCGATTTCTTAGCACTAGACGACCTCGGCGCACCACGCCTTGCATCGCCACTCACATACCATACTTGGTCGTGATCTAAAACAGGTTTACCGACTGCTATGCGCAAACACTTGGCTAAGTAGCATTATAATTGTGAATTACTAAGCAGACCCAAATTGTTATATAATTAGTAATTGCATATTTGGTTTGCATTAATATCTATCGCTATAAATAAAAATAAAATAATCCCAGAAATTTGGCATAAAATAATGAGGTTAGTTTCAATGTGTGTTAGTGTCAAAAACTATATTGGTGTGGCATTTTAATTTTTAGTTTGTGTTCTTTCTATATATAAAACAATTGTTGTGATTCGATGTTTATTTAACGAACGAATAATGAAATAACTTTTGACTTATAGTTTTCGGCTACGTTCGCCACTTTTATTATAAGATTGTAAAGTATTTCAATTGACCATTATAATTTATTTGTCACAATCATCGATACAAGTACAGATGATTTAACAAGATCTTAAGTAAATAACAAATGTACTGTGGTGAAATATTTAATTAAGTGCGTTAATAGAATATTTAACAAGTGAAAATATGTTTTCGTCATGATATTAGTTTTTGTATTGACTAAGGTAAGCGGTGAATGACGAATGATGTCGATTGTTCGTAGAGTACGACAGTAGTAGTTTTAATATTAAGTGTATTAGTGAAACGTCAAGAAAGTATTAAAATACAATAAATTAGGATTAATAGAATTATACTTAGTAATAAAAGAATTATAATTAGTAAAAAAAGACTGCCTCATTGGTCTAGTGGTTAGCATGTTCGACTACAGACATGAGGTCCTGGGTTCTAGTCCCGGGTCGGGCCAATTCAAAAATGGATATTGAGTTTTCTATTAAGATTTTCTCAATATTAGCCCGAAGTTGGGAAGTCGGCGGTGTGATCCACCCCCGTGCCTCGGAGAGCACGTTAAGCCGTCGGTCCTGCGCCTGATCTCTCTCCGGTCGTGTCGGATTCCCGTCACATCGGACTATGAGAGTGAAGGAATAGAGAGTGCACTTGTGTACTATGCCTGCCAATCCGCAGTGGAGCAGCGTGGTGGGTCTATGCTCTAAAAACCCTCTCTCATATGAGTGAGGAGGCCTGTGCCCAGCAGTGGGACGTTAATGGGCTGCTACTTACCTTACCTTACCTTAGTAATAAAAGAACATGTGTTATTAATCTTTACACAATGGTTACTGCATATGACCTATATACACTTTGAAACTATCAAAACAATGTGGGCTAAGCCGGTTTCAATAGATGGTTTTCACCGATTATATTCACTTATTCAATATCAGCAATTAAAATCTATCCCCCCCCAAGAACAAGTGGAACAAGTGGAAGAGGTGAAAGAATTTGTACTTGGAATCTAGATTTACAAAAGATGGAACATGTGAAAGTGATATTGAAAGGAGAGTGAATGCAGGAAATATGGTAAATGGTGCTCTGCACGCCTTTATGAATAGCCAGATGGTGTCTCTAAGGGCTAGGCTGGCTGGAGTGTTGGTGCCAACACTTATGTATCGTAGTGAAAGTTTGGTATGGCAGAAGAAACACAAAAGTAAAATAAATGCGGTAGAGATGAGAGCGTCTCGAAGCATGAGTGGATTAAAACTGAGTGACAGAGTAAGAAATGGTGTGATAAGAGAAAGTTGTGGTACAAAAGAAGACGTAGTGACTAAAATTGAGAAAGGTATGCTTTGATGGTTTGGGTATGTAGAGAGAATGAATGAAAGGAGCCTGAAAAAAGGATTTTTGAGTCAAGAGTGAATGCGAAAGTTAGAAGGGGAAGACTGGACCAAATCCAGGACATTTCAAATAACGGCTAGATGAAGAGTACTCTAAACCGACGAACTTGTATGAAAGGTTTAATGAAAATGAAAGAAGCGAAGGAGATATGCAAGGATCGTGGCAAGTGGAAGGATGTTGTCTCTGCCTACCCCTATGGAAATGAGGCGTGATGCTATGTAAAATCAATTAAGATTATTGCACGCTACCGTAGGAGGCGGGATATGTTTGCATATCCCTGAAACCTCACCAGGACTCATCCGGGACACCAGTAAGTTGATCCCCTGGTATCTCACTGACGAATGAAGAGGATTCCGTTGGATTTGAGCGGATAATGTAAAGTCTAACTAACTGGTCATCGATGGTGCGTATGTGAACTTTCCATTGAAAAAATTACTGAGTTGCGATTATACTCGAGCCCTAATCTTTTATTAACAAGAAGTTCCATCCTATGACGCTGTGACAAGTGACCAGTAAACAAGAAATAAACAGAAGTTGTTTATCTTACGAAATTATTTGTAGTAACATATTATTAAAACATTATGATATAAGGCGTTTTCTTTACAAATTTTAAAGTAAAATCATGACAATAAATTGTAAATTCTTAATGTTAAACTCAAGAGTTTTGAAGCCAGCGTTTGGGATATTAGATATTGCCGAATAATTATAAAAAAATCAGTGTGGAAAGGTATAAAAGAAAAAATACAAGTAAAGTTGTATTGTTTTGAAAATAATATAAAAAAGTCGCATACACATATTAATAAAATTATAAAACATGATTATTTATGTTAATGAGAATTAAGAATGCAGGTATTTAATCAACAAGCACACAATCGTTTAAACAATTAAACAAAATATATTTTTAAGTAAATTACATCAATCTGTACATTAAAGTGTTAATAAAACAAGCTAGTTTCCTCACAGGACTACAATACAATAGTATATAAAAATATCAATATACTAAATATAGTATATTGATATTTTTATGTTACACGAACAATCATTTTATGTTTTAAAAATATTTACATGCTTCATTGTAACCATTTGCAGGATAAGTTGACATGAAACGCATGCAACACATAGATGTATTAAAATTTTACTTGAACTAATCCCGGGTTATTATTTATCAGCTATCAAATTTATACCCTGATATTGAGACGGAGCCTTAATTCTCAAATGACTCGAAAAACCTTTTGTATTGTAGAAATTTTAACGCTCAAATGTCAGAACAAACTTGTCCCAAGAAATTGGGTCAGCCACTTAGCTGAGAGACATCGATAACGTACTTCAATTCTCAAGAGGGGAAACGTGATCAACGTTCGCAGGTTTTTTTCAATCGTGGATATCGTAGTATTATTGTCTATCTAAGCGATTCCTTTAGTTAACATTTCCTTGTCAATGGGCCATAAAATAATATATTTAAAAAATGTATCAATGTTAAGTAAGAACTTTAAAAAAAATATGGTATATAATATAATATCCTGATCCCATGGGGATACAGTGAAGTTCGTTAATGAGCGTAGTTAGGTAAACAACGTAGTTGCAAAAGGACGCATTTTTCTAAATTTAATGTCAATCGGATGATTAAATTTAGAAGCCATATATTGAGTGAATGATCGTTTTTCACTTTTATTATACAGTCTGTAGTTTATTGCCCTTCTTAAGAAAATAGTTTGTGAAAAATCTTATGGATGGTTTCAAAATCTATAAACAGATATAGGCTGAATCTATTTTTGTTTTATATAGATTTCTGCAACGAATTTTGTTCCGTCTATACATAAATTCATTGAAATCAAAACAATAGTACATTGTGAAAATCTTAAAGCTAGATAAATAGATACATGGAAGTGTTTTATTCACAAGCAGTTAACAAAACTTTCTTATGTAATTGTTTTCCTTAACACGGCCTTATGAAAAGTTCTGATTAATTAAAAACTGTCTGTAATATGCTAAACTTATTAGGATTTTATTCGTTGATATAAATTTTTAATTAAAACAAAACATGTAAATATTTTTCAGGAATGAATGTCACCAGAGCTGAAGCGTATTATAAGGAAAAAAACAAAAATATCTCCATGAATTTTTGAACAAGGACAAAAAAACGAGCATCTAAGATATACATGTTTAATCAAGGATGTTATAAAATGGGTTGCGTACGAATAAATAGCAACTAAGCCTTAGGGTTGTGAAACCAACCCTTGTTAGAATTACATAACATGACAAGGGAAATTCTATAACAGCATGGGTATATTCGAAACTGGCTACGGATTTGTTCAATTGTATTATTCATTGCGTTATAATATTAAAGTAATAATACATTATTGTTGATATGTTAGTAAAATAATATTGAAATTCATATTCGAAATGTTTTCTTTACTAAGAAATCGTGTCAGTTGCAGGTAGTAAGTAAATTTAAATTAAGGTTCTGCTAGTGGTCAGCTTGTTCGGCTATAGAGATATTGAGTTTACTATTGAGAATTGCTCAATATTTGCCCGAATTTGGGAAGTTGGTAGTGTACTTCACTCCCGTGCCTCGGAGAGCACGTTAAGCCGTCGGTTCTGCACCTGTTCTCTCTCCAGTTGTGTCGGATTGCCGTCACATCAGACTATAAGAGTGCATTTGTGTACTAAGCCTACCAACCCGCAGTGGAGTAGTGTCATGCTCCAAAGACCCTCTCTTCTATGAGTGAGGAGGCCTGTGCCCTGCAATGGGAAATACCGGGTTGCTACTATTATAAAAACTCCAACTCGAATTAACTCACAACTTTTATTCTCTGCACTATTTTATTATACGCAACTTGCATTATACTAAATTATTTCACTATTTGTATTTATACAATTTAGCACTACTTCTCTTCACACAACTACACCACTAAGCAGCTCGAATGAAAATCTTTATAAAATTGTTGCGCTCGCTCGTTACCTCGTATGTATTGCATATCGTTTCGTAATATTACAAAACGTTTTTTGGTATTTTTAAGTATTGCCATTAAATTACTCAATAACTCCCAACCTTTAAGTGCTATGAGTGTTGTCGCCCAACTATCTTTACTCTTAATCTATTTACTTTTACCTCTACAAGTCAATTCCGTCTTACGGCATTCACATATATATAATAAACAATAATTATAAAAGAAGGTAGTCAAATCAAAATCAGTAATTTATGAAAAATAATAGGAATTTTTATTCAGAGTCACATTTTAATAATGTTTTTTATTTTGTTTTAAAACTCATAATTCCAAAGCGTATTTTTAATGTGAGGTTTGCTTTTTGGTTAGTAGTCCAACGACAATACCGCTTCATAATTATTATTAAAACTTTAATTTATTGCATTTGGCTATCTAATATTCATTTTAAATGCATGAAAGATTATTATAATTTACTCCTTGTATTATGTTATTTGGCCATTAAGTAATCATTTGGTAATACGATGTGAAAATTTTAAGTGTGCTCTTAGAAAATGTGTTTGACTAGTGTTATGTGTTTGACATCTTTTGATGTAACATCTCAAGCTGGTACATTCAGGTCTCATATTCAGTTCCGAGGTTTAATAATTACAAGTAATATTTTAAAAAGCCTTACCACATCTGTCATAACCTTCATAAACCTATTATATAGAATGCATGTTTTTGTATATTCGCTGTTATACATATATTCTCGCAAAATAAATTTAATAAACATCAAGTGTGAACCATTGTGATTAAAAAAAATTATTTAAACTGTTGTGGATTAATAAAAAAGTATGCGTACAAAGTACACATGTCAGACGAGAAACTTTTTTGGCAAACTAATTTTTAAGTCTTGATTATTTTTATACAAATTTAAAACTTTAGATTTCTGAGACTTAGAGGGAGGGAAAAGGAAAATATGTTAGGAATTTAATGAATTTAATTGTCATTAATATAATAAAAGTGTCTAAAATTAAATACAAATAATTTATTGTAATCTCAAATGAGGAATTGTAAATAAAAATGCCACGTGTTTTTTGTCAATATTAAATTTTGAAATTATTAATTAAATTTTGTTTTATATGAAATATTTTTATTTTGAGAAAAATAATATATTAAATCATTAAATGACGAGTGTCAAATTAAGATGCCACCATCTACAAACGAATTGGCATAAAAACGCTGCACGTCTTCGTGATGCTATTCACGCGTTTCATCGGTAAAATTTTACCCTCATGCGCCTAAAGAAGTTCTACTTCAACAACATATCTTATTTAAATTATTAACCTTATCGCTGCTGGTTACCCACAAAATGGGCAGATATCATAAAAACGTCCACATAGTGATTTTTGATTCAATGCACAAGTAATGCCACAAATAGATAGAGTTCATAAAAGCCACAAGCAAAATACATGACCATCCATGACCAAGACCACTGTATCAGAAGATACATACATATATACGGAGAGTGTATGTTAATGGTAGGAATTGAAATATTCAGAACTGTCTGTCAGAGAACCATAGTTAATCTCGCACCCTTTATAAATGTAGCAAACCGTAAGCGAGGCAGTTTGAACACTTGTTTCATATCGATGAAATAACGCAAGAATTTCAATATTCCGGATATTGAGGTAGAAAGCATGTGAAAGAGTGAAATATTTTACGCCGGAACGGGAAGCCCTGTAGAGTTCATGGGACGTATTATATAACTTTTTTTGTAAATGTTGCTCAGTAAACTCACTGGTATTATTAATAATAAATCTTTTGGCTCTGTGAAATTATTAATACTACATATCTCTTTGTGTATCAAATCTTTATTTATTGATTATTGTTTATGGCAAATATTAAACGATGAAAGTTGTCCATTAATATGAAAATAAAGGAGCTCTGGCTGTAACCAATTCATGCTAATTATATGAAGAATTATATTTACTTCTTTATACGTTACAGGATCCCAGAATTTGTTTATATAACTGAATGACAGAATGCTGAAGTTGATTAATAGATCGGATAAAGGATATCGAAAAAAAACAGACTACACGTGAATTAAATTATTGTTATGGACATCCTACGTAGGTGTAAGAACAATATGTAATCGTATCTTTTTTTATAGAAACCAACAGGCAAAAGAGTATACGGAATAATTGATATTAAATGAATCAATTTGAAATTAGGTAATAGGTACCAGAAATCGAATACACTGTAGTTGGGATCGCTAAGTACAAAGCTCAAGGACACCAAAACGGTTTAATATATGTATATCATAGTAACTGTTAAGAATAATATATGATACGCATTATACTTCATTCGTAAATTTGTTTTGAAATTTAAATTAATAAATTTAAAATTTGTAACTACTTTTTACCAGAAAACAGTAACACTCACAAAGGGTTTAACCATAGTTAAAGTTAATCTGTGTGTTTAAATCCTAACGTTTCTTTACCACTACTTTATCTATTTTAAATAGTTTTTCTTTATTATTATTTACTTTATTTTTTGATTTTATAACACTGTAATGTAACTAATGCCTTTTATCACGTGTCTGACTTTACGCATGCAGTCCTGCTACTTTTATTTTTCCATAGTAAACATGTTAGTTTATTATAAAAAAGGCGTTTATCTACAAGTATTTTGTCTTAATTTTTTCAGTAAGTAAGTAAGTAGCAGCCCATTAACGTCCCACTGCTGGGTACAGGCCTCCTCACTCCTAGGAGCGAGGGTTAGAGCATAGACCTACCACGCTGCTCCACTGCGGATTGGCAGGCATAGTACACAAGTGCACTCTCTATTCCTTCACTCTCATAGTCCGATGTGACGAGAATTCGACACGACCGGAGAGAGATCAGGCGCAGGACCGACGGCTTAACGTGCTCTCCGAGGCACGGGGGTGGATCACACCGCCAACTTCCCAACTTCGGGCAAATATTGAGAAAATCTTAATAGACAACTCAATATTGATTTTTAAATTGGCCCGACCCGGGACTTGAACCCAGGACCTCATGTCTGTAGTCGAACATGCTAACCACTAGACCAATGAGGCAGTCCAGTCCAGTCCAATTTTTTCAGAGTGTAATTGAATTTAGTGAAGATCCTACTACCACTTATATATACTGACACATTTTCGACGACTTCGGTGGTGGTGAGATGGGTGAGATTCAAATTTTTTAATGTGTTTGTTTATTTGGCATGGACTGATGGGAGATTTCGATTGTAGTTGGTAACCACTTTGCGATGCTATGTAGACATCATAAGAGGTGGATTAATTCTGACCATGTTAGTGTGTGCTTCCAATTAGGACTCTATCATCATTACCTTTAGAGAAATTAAATAAAAATCAATATAAAAGTGCGTGCGTACAAAGTACATATGTGCAAAGTGAAACTTCTTTGGTAAACTACTTTTTAAGTCTTGTTTATATTTATAAAAATCTGAAACTTTAGATTTCCGAGACATAGAGCGAGTTAAAATATTAAAAGTATCGAAAATTAATACAAAAAATTTAATGAAATCTCAAATGACAAATTGTAAATAAAAATGCCACGTGTTTTGAATTTAAAATTTAGAAAAGAGAATTTGAGAAATATTTTATGTTTTATGAAAAATAGTATATTAAATTATTAAATGATGAGTGGCAAATTAAAATGCCACATGTTATTTGTATATATTAAAACTACCTAATTTTCAAACGAATTGGTATAAAAACGCTGCACATCTTCTTGATGGTAATCACGCGTTTCATCGGTAAAAATTATACCCTCAAGCGGCTAAAGAAATTTCAGTTCAATAAATATGGAAATGTTGTGACGTGACCATCATGCGATTTGAATATAAAAGTTCTACAGTTGTAAATAATTTCTGTATACACAGCGGATAAAGTAAGAAAAGGTAAAATGTGCCCCCTCAGGCAATGTGCCCGCTGGCTTAAGTTTTCTTTTTGGTTTCGCTTCACTCAGGTACAAAGAATGAGCATCACAAAGCAACACTCTGCATACACGGGCTCGCTTTGAATTCGAGAGCTCAACTCGATATGCAATTCAAATGTATATTGTGAGATATTCTGTTTATTGTCGCAATGCTCACTTGTATTTCAGG
This sequence comes from Elymnias hypermnestra, assembly GCA_015832385.1. NCBI lineage: Eukaryota > Metazoa > Arthropoda > Insecta > Lepidoptera > Nymphalidae > Elymnias > Elymnias hypermnestra. Next base: position 1,419,829 of record JACTOM010000007.1, on the reverse strand, counting down.
TGCAGATGAAATCGGACATATATGAATCTAGATATATAAATACAGCATAAACTTTATATAACGAAACTGACAGATCTTTGTGTTATTTGGCGTTATAGAAATTTTTGGTTATACACAGATATTTTCACACTAAAGACTTTTAAAAAGAACCAGTGCAATTGTAGAATAACATGGGGCTCTGCACGCCTTAATGTATAACCAGATGGTGTCTGAAAGGGCCAGACTGGCTGTGCATAGAGGAGTGTTACCAACACTTATGTATGGTAATGAAAGTTGGGTATGGAAGAAGAACCATAAAAGTAAAATATATGCGGTAGATACGAGAGCAATGAGAAGTATGAGTGGATTAAAACTGACTGACAAAGTAATAATTAGTGTAATAAAAGAACACTGTGGTATAAAAGAAGATGTAGTGACTAAAATTGAGAACGGTATGCTTAGATGTTTTGGGCACGTAGAGAGAATGAATGAAAAGAGACTGACAAAAAGGATTTATGAGTCAAGTGTCAATGCGAAAGTTGGAAGAGGAAGACCAAGGTGAACGTTTCTGGACCAAATCGAAGACATTTTAAATAAAGGTCTGTTCAAGAGTACTCTAAACCGGGGAACTTGTATTAAAGGGTTATTGAAAATAAAAGAAGCGAAGGAGATATGCAAGAAGCTAGTAGAAGGACGTGTTCCCTGCCTGCTATAGGGATGAGGCGTGATGCTATCTATGTAACAACCAGTACAATAGTACAATTGTACATATTACAAGATGAAATTGTAATTACTATAAGAAAAGTGCTACAATTTTTCATCAGAACATTTTCAAAAGTGGTGGAACTGAGTTATTTTGGACTCTAAATCGCCACTCTACCTTTCTGAATTGTACCTTTTCGGGTTGGTAAGATATATTAATAATACAAAGCAATTTTCATTCGCCATACATCCAGTTAACTAGATTGTGGCGGATAAAACAAACTAGCAATTTGTTCATTATTTTATTTCGTATTACATTGTTCCGCCGAATTCGTAACAATTATGCAATTTGCAATGACCTACCGTTTCAACATATTTCCCGCTATTGTTGAACAGCTGCGGCTAATTCTCGCCATAGCTAACGTGTTTTAATTTTACATTTTAGTACGTACATATGCTACTAGCACTTGTCGTAAAAGTGCTTGTATTCGCTTCACTAGCAAAGGTCTCCAAGGTGGAAATAACTATTTAACACCCCTCCATTACAAACAAAAAAGTATTTCCTAGCAAAAAATTAAAAAATACGTTATTTGATAATCGTGTCGCATTATTTTGATACCTGCCAGCGTGATGAGTCAATGCTCTAAAACCACCTCTTATGAATGAGGTGGCCTGTGCCCAGCAGTGGGACGTTAATGAGGTGCCATTTATACATTTAACTTTATTTTCTTTTACTACTAGTGATATTCTTATAGAATACCACTGTTAAGAGGCATCAACCTGTTGTGAGCACTCTTTAATGTTCTTTTAAACCAAAATTCCAGGACAAAATAGGGCAAAGGTTAACCCTAATGTAGTGCCTCGCTTGTTCGTTTATCCATAGTGGATATACTTAAAAAAGTGACACAAAAATAAGCAACTACAATCACGTCACTATATGCGATTAATTCTTAGGCATTCCAACATATCGAACAGTCACATTCCTAAAGCACCGACGTAAGCTACTCGTTAAACTAGCTTTGTGCTGATATTTATAGCGTCAACTAACTTCCTTGGACTACTGTCCAACTTGAAGCTCTATGAAAAATTGTTATGTTTACGGAAAACGTTTTATGTGATGATTATGAAGAAATCATATTATTATAATTAAGAAATAATCCTACAATCAATAAAATTCAAAATCTGAAGTTCGTCCAGTTCGATCAAAAGTTAACGTCTTAAAGTTTATGGGCAAATTTAAATAAATAAAATAAGTCTAAATATGAAGTGCCTTCTTTGTAAAAGTATTTGATTAACGATAGATAATTTGAAATATATGTACAGGCCCATTAAGTAGCAGCCCATTACTGTCCTTTTTTTACACAAGGGGGGAGGGGGAATGGGCATCTTAAGGAACTTTCCTACAGCAGAACGCTGCAAGTCTCCACTCTCACCGCTCGCAACCTCTGTTGGTGAAGCTCTGCTATGCAGCCATGATGCCTCTGCGTCTTCGTCTCCGTGAGGGATTGGTTCTTTCTAGCGCTTTTAACTAAGACGGTTGCACAAAAGGAGCCCACTACCCTCCAAGCGTCGGTTTTCGTCAGCATGGCCGCGCGGGAAATAGCCTCCATAGAGCATAGACCTACCACGCTGCTCCACTACGAGTTGTCAGGCATAGTATACAATTTTATTCACTAACATAAGTGCACTGCCATAGTGTAATGGAACGGCAATCTAACACGACCGGAGAGAGGTCAGGTGTAGAACCAACGGTTTAATATGATCTCCGAAGACAAGCGCGGAGGATTTCTTAACAGAAAACTCAATGTCAATTTTGGAATGCGCCAGACCCGAGACTCGATCCCAAGACCTCATATCTGTAGCTGTACAAGCTGTCTTCTAGATCAAGGAATAGGATTTGCATAATTGAAAGTCAGATATACTCGTAAATTTTGAATTAAGATATTTAGACCAGAGTTGTTCACGTTTCTAACTACTCAAAGAAAGCGAGAGAGTGTTATTTCTCATTACAGTCCTACGGCATACCAACGTGGTACATCGGTCACATACCGGACATACCAGCGGGCACCGCTCGCTGACCGCATACACCATTATATAAATATCAACCGTTTAAACTGTACTGTCAAATACATATCGCCACTTTACTTCAATAATGTGATATTCAAAATATAGATAGATAGAATACTCTTTATTGCACACCACAAACGTGAAACAAGTAACAACGAAATAAAACTAAAACAAAGGTACAATTAGGCGACCTTTTCGCTTATTAGCGATTTCTACCGGGCAACCTGGGTAAACCTACAGAGATAGGATAGGTGGTGTCCCCTACTATATTAATACATACATACAAATATTCCTACATACTAATACATAAATATATGTATTGTTTTGAAAATTGTGTCGAAACTTATGGTTTTTTTAAGTTAAAACTTCCTAAGCCACATTGAGCACTTTCTGTGACATTAGTGTTGTGTAGTATCTAACAATGACAATGGAAAGTCTATTACGTCGGACTTTTTTCTTAGATTGATATTTTAAAATTCGTTATATCTTTTGAATGGAATGTCCGATTTTAATAATTTAAAAAGTGTTTTATAGGTATTGAAATGGCCTTCAATATAGTATGATTATATAGGGTAAGGATTAATACAGCGGTGTAAATTATTTGATTATTGTCGGCACTTTTATTAACTTTGAAAATGTAAATTATAATATTAATAAAGTCATAACTACAATAGTTAGACATATGGTATCCCGGACTTTTTTATAGATATTAATACATTCTATAATATTGTAGAACATTTTTTTGTTCTATCATCAATAGTTTGCGCAGCGCACGTAATAACAGTTTTTTTGTTTCACAACTTGGTTTACATCACTGGATTATTATTAGGGCAATGTCATAAGTATATAAGTACACCACCTCCTGTGTATTTGAAATTGTATAACGTTAAAAAGCAGTATTAGATATATTATCATTACGTGGGTTAAAAAGCTGTGAAAGCATAGTTTAATGAAGAATTTTAATTGTGTTTATTTTATTCAATCGAGTGCCAGTACCAATAATGAAGAAACGAAAGACTGAACTAAATATTACTATATTTATCCGTTAGTAACATTTTATATTTTATTACAAATAATAAATAAGACGTATGTCTTATAGTCCAAAAAATACGACACACTACCATTGCTTGTTTAAAACGCAGATAATATTATCAAAATTTTGTAATGACCTTTATAGAAACAAATTCCACTATATTTTGCTATCTCGGAGCCATAAAAAGCAAAGGTTTAATTAATATATAAAACATTAACCTGATTGTAGATTAAGAAAAGTGTTTTCGGTGAAAGTGGCAGGACAGGTTAGATGAGAAAGCAATTACGCCTATTGATGTTTACTTTATTGGAAACCTGTGAAACGTAAGTGTCACTTTGTCACTAGCAACAGATCGAGCTTTGTTATAGTCACCTATTAAAGAATTATAAAACTCGTATTGTATATTTAGGGAATATTTACCTACAAGTATGTCTATATTTTTTTAAAATATTGTGTTGTAAAATGATTTTGTACCAGTTTGCTTGAAACGCGGCTACATCTATTTTAACAGAACCCACTGGCACGTTAGAGATGAAAAGGGAGATTGCAGTCAATGCTCCTCCCAGTCGCCAGGAAGAAGGGATCCCAGCAGGCGCAGTTTTGGCCGATTGCTCCACATTTCTTGAACCTTAAAGTCGAATTCAGTGCCAAAACAGAATGCGTCAACGAACCTGGCCCCCAGCATATGGATAAATAGGGTTTCGCTGGATTTTAGTGGGTATATTGGTGTAGCAAGCGAGTCCTACACTCTCGGATGAAGGTCCAATTCCATCTAAGTTACGCAAAAGCACTACCCAACAAAAAAAAGACGCACTGGCAAATATAAAAAATCTACAGGAACGGGAATTAAGGCAATGTGTAGAATTATAAAGTTGCTAGTCTAGTAATAAATCTCACTTGACTTCGTAAACTTGTATTTATAAGAGTTTACTCTATGTTTAATTATATCTTATAATCAAATCAAGTTACAGACAGTAAATCCTAAAACAAAATTAATAGAAATATATAACTAAATAACTAAATAAACCAAGAAAAATATAAAATTGTGGCTGGTTTTACACATATTATGATTTTTTAACCTTGAAATGACCTTTGTGGTTATATATTACATATTAAGAGGTTTTCGTGGCCAAAAAGCATAATTTTAAATAATGATTAACCAGAGCTGAACTTGTGAGTAAATCACGTCATCGTCATAATAATATGTTTTTATTATCATTGATTTATTAAAAACAATATCCGTAACCAAATATCAGGGGGACAGTGATATGATATATGCAAAATGGGACTCCCGCTTGGAAGAATTTCTTCTTCCTCCAGGGTGCGTAAAGAGGGGGGGACAGTGATGTATTTTTTTTATTATTTACATTAATAGCTAATTAATTACTGACGTTTTGTATATTAAAATTATAGAAATGCCCGTCTAAACTCGGACGGCTTCGCTGGCGTAGTGGTGCGAGTACTCAAATGCTAACACAGGTCCTGGGTTTGATCTCCGTTAGAGCAATACTAGGAAGCTGCAATTTCTAATTTGTCTAATCTAGACTGGTGGAAGACTTCAGTCCGTGGCTAGTTACAACTCTGCCAGGAAAGACGTACCGCCAAGCAAGAGATTTGTGTTCCTATGTGATGCTGTGTAAAAACCATAAGAGGTAAATCGCTTCTTACCAAATCAAAAACATTTATTCGCTTAATATGATATACATGTTTGGTGGTACACATAATATATAGAACTCATATTCTACTCATTTAAGTTTGCGAATGTCTTACTACAATTAAATATCATGGAAATTCCATTTTAGACCATCAAGTGTAATAACCGTCATCCGCTAAACTGTCGATGGTAAAAAAATCCTACTTTTATAAATATTATATAACTACTTCTTTTAAACTGAAAGTCTCGGTTAAGCTCCGTCGTCTATTACGCTGCGAAAAGCGCTACGTTGGAAATATTCAAAGAGGTAATATTTAAAAACTCCACACAAACTTGCTTATTGCGACATGTATATGTATTTTGACGACGAAAGCGTCGACTGTAAGACAAAGTTACGAAGTTCAATTTACGCAAATTCCATTTCAACATTACCCCAGATCATGTTTGGGGTGTGTCAAGACCAAAACAAAAAGAATGAAGGCATTTTTCGAGGGGAGTTACAAACAAACTACGCGAATTTGTTGAACGCGTTTTATTTTGTCGACACTTTAAGCGATCTTCAAAGCTGCAGTAGTAACACACACCTATACGAAATCCTGCAAATCTTCGTAGCAATTATTTAGAAGTTTCGGAATGAAAAACTTTTCTTAAGATTAATAAGGTCAAATATATAGTAAATAATTATAAGACGAGTGTATATTTTACAGCATTCCATCACATAGTAATAAAAGTGGCTGATTGGTCTAGTATTTAGCTTGCTCGCCATGAAGTTCTGAGTTGATATTGAGTTTCCTATTAAAACATTCTCAATATTTACCTGAAGTTGGGAAGTTGTCGGAGTGGTCCACCCTGTGCCTCGGAGAGCACGTTAAGCCGTTGGTCATGCGCCTGATATCTCTCAGGACGTGTCGGATTTCCGTCACATCGGACTATGAGAGTGAATGAGTAGAGAGTGCACTCGTATACTACGCCTGCCAACCCTCAGTGGTACAGCGTGGTAGATCTATACTCTAAAAACCCTCTCTCCTATGAGATCCAACAGAGGGACGTTAATGGGTAGCTACTTACTTTTTTTTAAACTTGAACAAATTTACACACGTTTCCTATCAGAGAAGATATGGGTATTATGAGAACTATAATGGCTTATGTAAATACCTAGAAAACATGTAAGTTCATTTAGTAGATGGTGAAAAAGAGCTTTCAATAAGAACAAAGACGCAGACCTATTTATTAATTATTACATTTTTCATAGACAATTATAAAATGTGTATCAAAAAACAAATATTGTTATAGTGGATGTTTCACAATGAATTTTGAATTGAATAAATCTCTGTTTACAAACATTTGTGTAATTTAACACACGTTTGAAATTTCACAGTCCTGTATAATCTTTTTAAAGGAATGCTTTATTACAATTATAATTAAGTATCGATACATTGTCTAAAGTGGAGTGTGCTTTAACAAGTGATCTTTATAGCTGTATTATAATAAATATATTTGTCCCATATCTATAAAGTGAATGCCGAATTGAAAAAGCGAGTACAATAAAACATAATATACAATTTCATTTCAAACGTAATGTCTTTATTCGATCCAAAGATTTCAAAACACATTCAAGCTTAGCCTACGCGATGCAGCAAAATTGGCTACGTTTCAAGGCTTCATGCCAAGGTTCAAAGACATGGTAAGAGTTTTTTGTCCCGCCTATAATGCTATCATTCTCTTTGAGATAAGGCAATAAACGCCACTTGAAGACAAAGCTCATTTATTTAGAAGAGACTGCAGTGGACTCCTTTTTAATTCGCTGTAGATTCCTTCGCATCGCATTATGCAAAGTCGTTTAATAGATGGGTAAAGCTCTGTAAAGAGTCTTGACACTTTTAAAAACTTTAACATTTTCTACGATGGTTAACTTTGTGGGCTTGCTGAGGCGAGTACTCGCTTCACAAGTGAATGTCCCTGGTTCGATTCTCGACATGATAAATTTAGGAAACTCTACTTTTGGTCGGATATTTCGTTTGTAGTTAGTTACGGCTCTGCCACTGAAGTTGTACTAACAGACAAGAAAATTGCGTTACTGTATGAGGAAAAACTATTAAGATCTAAATTACTTCTTAGCAGGTTATCTTTGACATGTCATTACATACCATATTATGAGATCACAATCAAATGTGAATCTGCCAGGATATAATATTAAAAAAATATAGATTAGGAGCTGCAATGAAAAAGATGGGAATTCGTGGAACAATGAATGTTCTCACATAAACATTTCTCTTGATTATCATTACAAAGTGATCGGACTCTTTATCTATCCATGAGGTAGAGAACTTGAAGCCAAAGAATTTGAAACAGAAAATGGATGGTAAAATGTCGTAACTGTTTTTACCAGAAAAAAATGTAGTGTCGATGGTTATGTACATGACTATTAGCGAAAGGGATTACTTGAAACACTGTCAATATCTCTTAGAGGAGCACGAGATCTTAATTGATATATTAATATAAAAAATATAATTTCCAATGTCAATTACTTTGACATGTTGAAGTATAGAGATTTATATAACATTTTGTGTACAAATTTATATGGTGGCGCATCGTCTACTTCCTTGTCTTATCTTAATAATTTGTGTTTAGTCCCACTCGTTCATAAGACAAGTATGTGAAATCAAATGAAACAAAAAATCAAATACCAATTCCGTGGTATTTGACGACCTTTCTGACGCATTGATGCTTATATCCGCCTTGTAATTAAAACTCGACTTCGCTTCTTAATTTGATTAATTAAAGAGCGTTCAGCTTGGTGTTTCTGTTTGGGTGGTCATCCATGAGTCACGAATAGCTATTATATATTTAACGTACATACATAAAACAAACCCAAAATCTGCTAATTGGTTTTATGTCGGAGCTTTACCGCGTAGCGCAGATAATTTTATGTCTATATAATATAACATACATATATATCAATAATAAAATACATATTATAATATGTCACACAAAACATATAAAAAAATATATATTTGAACATGAAAAATATGTCTTGGTTCATCAGACATGTATGCCAATTGTAAAAAAAAATTGTAATTGTTTTCATAAAATATAAAACAAAAATACATACACAATAATTTTTAATATTAACAAAAAACCACGTGGCATTTATATTTATAATTCGCCATTTGAGATTTCAATAAATTATTTGTAAATTAATTAAATTCCTAATATATCTTCGTTTTCCCCTCCCTCTAAGTCTCGGAAATCTAAAGTTTTAGATTTGTATAAATATAAACAAGACTTAAAAGTTAGTTTGCCTAAGAAGTTTTACTTCTGAATGTGTACTTTGTACGCACGCACTTTTTTTACTGTACTCGTGTTAATGCGTTACTTCAAAATTGCAATATATAAAAACTAATTCACTTCTCATGGTTTCAACACGGTATCGTAGGGCTCGTTTATGAAGTAGTGTGGTAAGTAGCCACGACCGCAGCCTATTACAATTCCAGACTCAAGCGAATTAGATAATGCATTTTCCTAAGCTTGACCTATCGGGTATTGAACCCAGGACCTCTGCTGGCGATGTAGTTCCTTGACTTATATGAAAGTTGGTTTATAGAATGAAGACCGATCTCGCTGCTCTATTGCGGCGATGTCGATTATGAGACTCGTTAAGTAACTCAAAGCGATCCCTCAGATATATACGGTAGAGAAGAGAAAGAAGATGAGTATTCCAGAAGGCGAATTGTGAGCCACAAGATTTTTTTTTGCGAAGTCGGAAATACGATCATCTTAGCGTAGACCAAATATAATAGATAAGCGTAGATAAACTTTGAAGTCTCTCAAGTTTATTTAAATATTCATCAGTGAGATCAAGAAAACAAGAGTCAGTATAACTAAGGATTAGTAGCAGGAGAGTATGTGCTAGAGACTGCCTCATTGGTCTAGTGGTTAGCATGTTCGACTACAGACGTGAGGTCCTGGGTTCGAGTCCCGGGTCGGGCCAATTCAAAAATTGATATTGAGTTTTCTATTAAGATTTTCTCAATATTTGTCCGAAGTTGGGAAGTCGGCGGTGTGATCCCCCGTGCCTCGGTGAGCATGTTAAGCCGTCGGTCCTGCGCTTGATCTCTCACCGGTCACATCGGACTATGAGGGTGAAGGAATAGAGAGTGCACTTGTGTACTATGACTGCCAATCCGCAGTGGAGCAGCGTGGTGGGTCTATGCTCTAATAACCCTCTCTCCTATGGGAGAGGAGGCCTGAGCCCAGCAGTGGGACGTTAATGGGCTGCTACTTCCTTTTTTTTTTATGTGCTAGAGCAACTTTGGTTGGAATAGGGAGTAGATTACGTAAACGCAAGGAACCATTAGTTGCAAATATTTTGTTATTTCATTAATATCTTACTTTTAACAGAAATTAAATTTAACATTACTGAAACATCGCCTAACCATAGTATTCTAGAAAGTTCTCCATAAAAGAAATCATTAGGAAACAATAACATGCAACACTATAGCAATGCGGCCTTATAGTTACTGGGTAAGAAATAATTAATCATATTCTACGCACAACTCGGTCCTTCAGTCCTATTCACTCACAGAAAGTGGCTCACGTAACAAAGAACGGTAACCCAATACGTGACGAGAAATATGATGTATGTATATATACTCTTTATATTATGCTTTTGCGGTAAACCAATTTACCGTCTGATTGATTTCAATTCTTATATTCAATCAGCAGTATATTATGAAACATATGCTACAACTATGATATCTGAAATTATAGATTTTGAGGAGCTCATGATGACAATACACTAGCTATTCTCCTGCTGTGTTGCCTGCGAGATTTTGGATTCCGTAGTAACTCATATAAGTTAAATGAGCATTTACATTGCGAAACGAGTCCGCAAAATTTCAAGGCACTGAGACAACGATATTATATCTTTTATATTATAGGGTTATTGGTTATTTAACGTATTCCCGTTAGGAGGTAATAAGGATGCTTATTTGCGATTATTTAAACCCCTATATGCATTGTATAAATTGAACCATTTTTAAATTTACGTGTTTTTTAGCTTTTGGAAATTAAGCCGAAATGGTGGCTTTAAAAGTTAATTACAGTAAAATTACCAACCTAAAGCTAATTTTTCTTCTGATTAAGTAAAACAATTAAACATTGATTATTTATCAATATTAAAACAAATCATCGGTCCACATTTAACAATGGCAGACTAATAACGATATGATATCAATTGAATTTAAATTATTTTCCACTAAGTTGCTATAAAAATATAGCATTTACCTTTTTTTGAAGATTATTTTAAAAACAGCCGTTTTCTTAGCTTTTAAACATGATATAAAAACTAAGAAGTTTTTACAAAGAATCTGTTAAAAAATCACAAAACTTATGGCCGTTCTTTAAAATATTGCATTAAATTTCTTTAAAACAATGCCTTATGTAAACAAATATCAAATATAACTTCTATAATCTTCAATTATTCATGAAAATTTTAATACTTATTAAAAGAAATGATAAGACTCGAATATATGAATATGTTATTTGGAATGTGCCCGGATATTGGTCTGCGCAGGTAGAGGCATATTATAATATAATTAAATCTACTTCACACCACAAGGAACAGCTAGTATAACTTAACCCTCACCATTCTTATTAGTCGACACTCTACTTAATAGCTTTGATTAACAAGAACTAAGCGTATCAATCAAATGTTTCCCAACCCGCCTTTCCTTTTCTGTTGGATCTTACGACTGTATTCTTCGACAAACAAACTATCTTGACGGATTGCTCCTATTATGAACAAGAGGAGTCTGCCATAGCATTCGCTATTAATCTTAAATAACAAACTAAGATGAAACAATTCGAAGAGAGACTCTTTGTGCGTTATTTATAACCACGGTTGTGTTACGAGTGGGCTTTATTGCAACTATCTGTCAACAAAAGTCCTATCACAATTAGTTTATTCAGAGAGATCAGCAAATGATTTTGAGAGTATCGCTTGCATGATGGATTTCCTCGTTCTTCTAAGTCTGATCTGGTGGGAAGTTTCAGCTGCGGCTAGTTACCACTCTACCAGCAAAAACGTACCGCTTAACAAAAAAAAATTAAAAGTACATGGATACAAAGTACACTTGTGAAAAGCGAAACTTCTTTGGCAAAGTAATTTTTAATTCTTGTTTATATTTATACCAATCTAAAACATTAGATTTCCGTCTCGGAGGAGGAGGGGAAAAGGAAAGTATTTTAGTAATTTAAATGCCATTAAAACATTTAAAATGTCAAAAATGAATACAAATAATTTATTGAAATCTCAAATGACGATTTGTAAATAAAAATGTCACATGTCAATATTAGAAATTATCAATTAAATTTTGTTTTTGAACTATTTTTATTTTGTTCTTTATGAAAAATAAAATATTGAATGACTAGTAAAAAATTAAAATGCCACATGTTATTTGTAAATATTAAAACTACCTTCAAACCGAATTAGCATAAAAATCGTTGCACATTTTCGTAACGCTCCCTCAAATCCTCCGCTAAATTTGCCCTCATGCGCCTAAAGAAGTTTCACTTCAAAAATTGCAATCCGGTACGATGCTATTTAGAAACAATAAGAAGCAAATTGCCTCTTTACACATTAACTCAATCAACAAACTCCTTTTATATTTTATTGTCACTTTCATTCAGGTGAAATCACAAACGCTAAACTGCCAGCAATCAAAAAGGATTTCTGTAAATGATTCTGTTAAAAAAAACTTACATTTTAATATAGTTTACATCTAATATATAGATTCAACAGCAACAAACATAATTACAACTTCGTAATAATTAATTTGCCCTACTCTTTTCATGTAATTTACATTATTATACTGAATGTTGTAAACTCAGTTTGTACAAATTTGATTAAATAAGTTGTGGGTTTTATGTATAATAAATAAAATAAATATAGGCTAAGTTAATCAGTCAGACGAACGAATATTTAAAAAATTGATATAAGTACCTTACTCGTATATAATTTTATATGTATTTAGTGAACTTGAAGTAACAGACACTCCACCTTCGCAAATTTAATTGGCATAAATAAAAGGTTACAGTAAGCCGAGCTGAAAAGATAGACATATGTTGTTGCGGCCTTTTTTGTGATTTTTAAAGGGTAATAATTCTAATAAACATAATTTCGTACGAAATTTTTGCCATTTAAGAAGCGCACGCAGCAGAAGCTGTAATAAAGAAAAAGAAAGCCCCGATTGTGAAAGATTCTTCATTTTTGCACCACTCCTATTAATTTTAGCGTGATGATATATAGCTCATAGTCTTCCTCGATAAATGAGCTATCTAACACGGAAAGAATTGCCCAAATCGGACGTAAAGTTCTTGAGATTTGCTCGTTCAAGCAAAGCTTTATAATATTAGTATATAATTCCGTGCATTCTTGTAATGTAAAGAATAGACATTTATACAGAAAGCCTGGCGTTTGACCTTCAAAGACCCTTAGGAATAAACGAATAGAAAAATTATTCGAATAACTTCCCACCTAGATTAGCGTTTGTTGTAATATGACCTTCGTGGCTTTCAACATTTTTTCTTTGCTTCACAATTTATATTGAGGAAAAAGAAGGCCGCCCTTGAACCGTGTAATAATTACCATTAAAAAATGTACCCCAATTCAACAGTAATGATTTTTTAAACAATTTATAAAACACAATTGAACGCTTTACATAATAATTAAACAATCGGCCTAATAAATAGGCGTTGTCAAGTTAGAATTGGAAAATCTTTAGCAAAAACATTTTATAGTTTCGCCTGTATTTTTTGTAACCATGTTAACGTAATAATTCCGGTTATAATAGGAAATTTAAAGTATTATTTAACATTGAGTTATAAATTTTTTAATGTTAAATATTGAACCATTTTACCAGTTATGAACGATATTGCTTTAAACAGTTATTCATAGTATTACATAACATGTTTCTGCGGTTGAATCACCACAATAATTTGAAACTAGAATAATGAAACACATGTTATAAGATCCTAACCTTCAATGTGTTAAGGTCCTGAAAAGGTCGTGTCGTTTTAGAAATATACTAGCTGTTTCCAATGGCGTCACTTGCGTATTTCCCAATCCTGCGAAAATTTTGGGTAATATATTATTTATCTGATCAAATCAAATCAAAATATTCTTTTTTCAAGTAGGCTCAAAAAGCATCTTTGAATCGTCAGTTGTCTGTCCGTTGGTAACAAATCTACCACCGGTTCAGAAAGTTAAATCCGCTGAGAAGAAACCGGCAGGAAACTCAACGGTTACTACTCGTTTAGAAATAGTTGTGTATGTTAAAATGTCTAATAAGTTGCTTCTTTGAGCAACTGAATCAAGTCCAGACATTTCTATCACCTAAATAATCTTCAACATTATAATATGCCTTTTGTAAAAGGATGTTTTTGATATATTTCTTAAAATTGTGTGGAGATCGAATGGTAGGTTTAACCCTTTCTTGAGGCTATCAATTTTATCAAAATTAATTATTAGTATTATATTTATTGGTTGATAGTTTAGCGCTTCACTCTGATCTCACCTGATGGTAAGTGATGATACAATCTTAGATGAAAGCGCGCTAATCCGGTAAGAGGCGACATCCCCCCTTATGGTTTCTATACAGCATCGTATCGGAACACAAATTATTTTGTTTTGGCGGTACGTCTCTGCTGGTAGGGTGGTGACTAACCACGACCGAAGCCTCTCACCAGACTAGACTCAGAGAAATTAGAAAATACAATTTCCTAAATTCGTTCTATCGGGGATCGAACCCGGGACCTCCGCTAATAAGGAGAGTACTGTAATCCAAGACTTCTAGATGTATATCCATATGAGATAACATTTAACAAATTAGTCAAAACATTATCTAAACTAATATTATAAAGACGAAACATTTGTGTTTTTATATGTTTTTGTTATGTTTTCACACAAAAACTACTGGACCGATTTAAAAAAAAATTACCATTAGAAAGCTGCATTTTCACTGACCTACATAGGCTATGTTACTGTCCCAAAAAATAGGGATCCCTAATAAAAATGCACTAATGTAACCCAATTAGAAAATATTGATGATAAAATAAGTAGTAGTCCGACTTAATTGACATTCCACTGCCACGAGATCGTTGCCTACGCAGGTGAAACTGCGGGTCATTGGTAGTATATGTATAAACATACAATCCCTTTACTTCATTAAAGTAAGATGATACCATGAAAATTATGTAAATATTATTCAAGTCATGAAAACTTCGAGAAACAGGCAGAGGAAACTTAATACAAACTTTAAAATATCTTTATTGGCGAAGTTTCTGACAACAATACGTTATTATAATAGACTACGTAATACTTCTACCTTCAACTCTCTTTATTATATATAGGATGGAAATGAGAAATAAAACGACATGGTTTATTTCTTATTTGTAAAACAATTTGCCTAAATTAACGAAAATGCTACCCAAAAAACATTTTACGCAGACATAATCGCAGGTTCAGCTATTCTATACATATGTAAGAGATATCCAGGTATCAATTGGTTCATCATGATATCTCTGGAACCATAGAGAGTTGAAATTTGGTAGGAATATTCCTTTTTCCGAGTAAATGTCGCCTAAGAACGGATTTTACGAAATTCCAACCCCAAGGGGGGTTGCAGGTGAATTAATTATAAAAATTCAAACTTCACATTTACAAACTATATCTTTTATGGTATGTAAAACTTGGTAACAACTTTTTTTTGCCGCAATGGAAACAAAAAATGTAAATTTTAGGAAATTCCACCGTCAAAGGACAGTGCAGGTATATTTCTTTATTGTAAAACAACCTGCCTAAATTAATTAAAATGCTGCCATAAAGAACATTTCATGCCTACGTAGTCGCAGTTTCAGCTAGTATTAAAAAAAAATCATAACTGCGTATTTCGTTAAACAAACTATATACTTAGACAGTGTTGCGACCTCTTAGTAAGCACGATAGTACCTGTGTCAAGAGGTCTCGCTATTCCATAACTAGTATAACAAAATAAACAAAATGCTTTATATAAAAGAGAAACTATTAGAATAAAAAACAAACTAAAGTGTACATGCGTGCAAGTGTGTGTTTTGTGTGTGTAAACGTGTATTTGTGCGCACACGAGTGCGCGTGTGCGATTGTGTATATTTCCACGAGAGAGAATGAACTGGGAACATGGATTTAATTTTTTGTTACAAGTGGGAGCAAAAGAGATTCTGTGTCTTGATAGCTTAGGGATTGTAGCCAAACCTTTAAGGTTTTATTACAGATATAAGATTTTAAACTATATATTTTAACATTTTATTAATTTTATTATATAGAAACGGTGCTTGTTTAGTATATTAACGGCTTGCAAAAAACCGTATAAGTTATAGTTATAGGGGATATAGCGTGGCGATTTCTTTTGTTCTGTACGAAGGGTTTGTAAGGAAGAGTTTTCTGTAGTCTTAGTAAGGTATGAAGTATATATAACTGTCGTGCCTGGGGTTCTCAGCGACTCATTATGACATCGCTGATCGGCACAGACCTCTCAATGGCTAATATTATAGTGCAATGCTCATCGGTGAGCAGACCTGGGGAGCGGTTGCCTCCTTTTGTACGACAAAGGGTGAATGCCGCTGAGACACTCCGGCCCAGACGAAGGGGAGTAGGAAACAGGAGGCGGAGTTTCTACAACTTCTTCGCCTGTAGAATATCGATGAGCCGACTACAACCGAGGGGCCAGAGAGAAATGCCTCTACGAGCCTCTGGCTCGGAGGGCAGGTGTCTGTAGAACGCTGGTGCCATCTATCGACATGGGACAGAGTCAATAGTGGCAGTCCGGCGGGAGTCTCTCGGCAGTTGACGAGTGGCGCTCGACCGGAGCGGTCTACTGTTGGAACTGTCGCGTTCCTAGCTATTATTGTTAATGAAATTAAGTGATTGAACATTATAATCCGAGTTAATTAATAAAGTGTATGATTGCACCAATATTACCCACGAACGCCCACAATATAAGAAATTAAATTATGGATCCCATTAATGACGCTGTCGGCAGAGAACCCTACACCCCTATGCTTTACGCTTCCTTCTCTCTTATTCTCCGACACACACACACACACCATATATATATACACATATAGTCTTCTTTTAGTCATTTATCATATATTTTTTTTTAATTTAATAATAGCGACGACATGTATATGGAGAGGGAGCGAGGCGACGGTCGCTGGCGGTACGGTATAATATGCTGGCTTGCCGCTTTGCAAGGTGCTCTGCAGGTGTTAAGATGACTTTATTCGAAGCCCACTTCACCAGTTTTTATACATCACAGCTGTGGCTGCAGTATACCAAAAAAGCCTTTAGTGCCCTCAGTGTGCAACACAACAATGCCCTTCGCATCTTGCTAAGATTGTCAATAACACAACTAAAAGTAGAAAAATAATGACCTTATAGTAATTCCTATTATACAACTTATTATAAATACTTAAGTCTATTTCTATTATGTTAACAATTAATCATCTATGTGATTGTTTTTTTTTATTTCATTAATCTTTTATGTGGGGACCGCCTGAGGCGGTAAAAGCCTCCTCCAATGTCTTCCACTTCAATCGGTCTCTCATCAAGCTGCTCCACGATTTCCCAGCAATTTTTGCAATGTCATCATCCCAACGCTTATATGGTCTTCCTCGCCTGCGTTTCAAATATATGGGATACCAGTTTGGAACTGCTTTTGTCCATGTTGGCTTTTTTGAAGGTGACCAGCCCATCTCCATTTTAGCCTTGTACTTGTGTGACAGCATCTTTTACTTTGGTGCGATGTCTTATCTCCGGGCATTTTATTTTGTCTTTGTGTAACTTAATTTTAAATTTCACTTAAATATTGAATTGAATGTGTTGTACATACATATTTATTTTGTGAGTGAAATATAAATGCAATTATTTCTATGGGTATTAATAAGAATGAAAACCATTTTATTTTATTTATTTATATCTATTTATATAAACCATATTGTAAATAACTGTGTAAATTTATTAAATATAATAGCATAAGTTATAATATATTTATATATAGTTTGAAACGTAAGAATGTTCTGGATCTCCTATTAATGCATTGGATTTAAGCTTTTATATATCATCTTTACAGATATAGTACTATGGTGACCATTCCTTAACTCTCATGTCACAGCTTCTTAGGCACATTATGATATACTAAAATTTGTAATATACATGCTTCTACTGAGCCCTTAGATAACGTAAATTTAGAAAAACTTTTCAAAAATATATGGAAATGATGTTTCATAGCGAAATATAAAACGTCATTTCCGTGTTTATGGTGTTGTCCATTTTATTTAGTAAGTACATATATGTTACATTATGTTCAAATTAAATCAAAAATTGTTATTCAAAAATAGCACTTTTGAATCATCAATTATAGTTTAAGTCACGTATCATTCCCAATGAACTGATGAAATGATATTAAAGAAAAACTTAAAGGATTCCTATGCACTCTGTTCTGAGAAGAACCCAGAACAAACTCAGAGCTGTATTCGTTTTTTAAACATCACTAAAATTAGAGTTATTCATTCAATCCCACGCTTTTTGACAAGTCGTATCGCCTAAGTTATCTTTCTAATTATAGTGTCAATGTTCAATTAGCTTTTTCTTAATAAAAGATTTAAATAACAACTCATTTAAGGGTAACTGTATACTTTTCCATAATAAACTACCACAAAATTTTTCTATCATATTATAAGTTGCAAGATTACTTAGACGATAGAAACGCGTGGGAGTGAACGAATTGCTCTAATTTGAATTAAAAATTTAGTAAACTAATATGATATTGTAATGATGTGGATAACAAAAAAAAATACCCGACTGAGTTTGTTGTGGGTTCTTCTCGGATCAGGGCGCGATGGAACCCTCGTAACTTTAGATTTTAAGCCGTCCTTGAGTATCATCATCAGACGTATATTAGAATCAGAGTGTGGAAGAAATATAATTTGACGATTCAAAAGTGCTGTAATATGCCTACTTGAATAAAGATATTTTTGATTTGATTTGATTTGAATATATTTAATAATATGTATCTAGAAAACCATTGAACAAAATAACAAATTACACGGAATTTCACATGCGTTAATAAACTGTTCACGTTCGAGACAGGTTGTTAACGTTCGAGGAGAGCTTGCGTAAGAATGGAAAACAGCGTGGACGGGAGGAGGCGGATACTGCGTGTGACCTCGAAATTCTGTGAGTCATACGTGACATTAGACTTAAAATCAAGTTATAAAATATAACTTTTTGTTAAGGATAAAATCAAGTAAGTAAGTAAGTAGCAGCCTATTAACGTCCCACTACTGGGCACAGGCCTCCTCACTCCGAGGAGCGAGGGTTTTTAGAGCATAGACCCACCACGCTGCTCCACTGCGGATTGGCAGGCATAGTACACAAGTGCACTCTCTATTCCTTCACTCTCATAGTCCGATGTGACGGGAATCCGACACGACCGGAGAGAGATCAGGCGCAGGACCGACGGCTTAACGTGCTCTCCGAGGCACGGGGGTGGATCACACCGCCAACTTCCCAACTTCGGGCAAATATTGAGAAAATCTTAATAGAAAACTCAGTATTGATTTTTGAATTAGCCCGACCCGGGACTCGAACCCAGGACCTCATGTCTGTAGTCGAACATGCTAACCACTAGACCAATGAGGCAGTCAAGATCAATATCAATATCAAATTATCCTTTATTTAAATAGGCTCAAAAAGCACTTTTGAATCGTTGGTAGTCTGTCCGTTGGCAACCCATCTACCACTGGTTCGGAAAGTTGATTCCACTGAGAAGTAACCAAGAAACTCAGCGGTTACTCTTTTAAATATAACTTTGGAGGTTACAATACAACTGAAATCAAGTCCACACATTATCTCTCAGTTTAAAAATGCGGCTTTGATTGTAAATATAATTGAAATCTATTTAAAGTCGGAAACAAAATGAAAATAGTCATCAGAATCATTTGAGTAGTTTCGAATTTCATCGCGATTAAACACTGTGACAAAGTATTTTTATACAAATAGCTTGATGTTAATGAATCATTATAGAGATAAATTGAAATAATTTTGAAAAGAGGAATATTAAAATTACCAATTAAAACAACCTCTTACCAGGTAAGCACGATACCATTTTAGACTGTATCAAAATCAAAATCTTCTTTTATTTAAGCTTAAAAAGCACTTTGAATCGTCAGTAGTCTGCCCCTTGGTAACAAATCTACCACCGGTTCGGAAAGTTGAATCCGCCGAGAAGAATCCGGCAAGAAACTCAGAGGTTACTATTTTAAAGACAGTTTTGTATGTTACAATATGTAATATATTGCTTCTGTGAGCAACTGGAATCGAGTCCAAACATTTCTATCGCTTAAATAATCTTCAACATTATAATATACCTTTAGTTAAAGTATGTTTTTGATGTGTTTCTTAAAATTATGAGGAGGCAAATCTAAAAGTGATTGCGCTATCTTATTATTATATTTTGATTTTGATTTTTGATTTATTATTAATATATATTGCGATGGTACTATAAGAAGAGAGCAGCAGAGTACTGCGAGAAGCATGAGATCCTAATCGATAAATGACACGTATGCTCTTTTTTTGTAAAATAAATATAGATTCTATGTCCACCGCCTTACTCCATATTAGTATGACGTAAAACATACTTACTATTTTTAATATACGTTATAATGTGTAATAAATTGCTTCTGTATGCAACTGGAATCAAATCCAAACATTTGTATCGCTTAAAAATCTTCAAAATTACAATATGCCTTTTATAAAAATATATTTTTGCCATATTTCTTAAAAATTATTGCTGTATTACATTTAAAAAATGCGTATGCTCAACTTAACAAATGATTTCTGATATAAGTGATTCAAAAGTGTAATGAAAGCCTACTTTTGATTTGACTTCATTAAAAAGTAAAAGTAAGTACCAGCCCCTTAACGTTTGCTGGGCACAGGCCTCCTCACTCACATGAGGGAGGGTTTTT
Source organism: Elymnias hypermnestra (assembly GCA_015832385.1). NCBI lineage: Eukaryota > Metazoa > Arthropoda > Insecta > Lepidoptera > Nymphalidae > Elymnias > Elymnias hypermnestra. Next base: position 1,399,328 of record JACTOM010000007.1, on the reverse strand, counting down.
AGAGCATATACCCACCACGCTGCTCCACTGCGGATTGGCAGGCACAGTACACAAGTGTACCCTCTGTTCCTTCACCCTCATAGTCCGAAGTGACGGCAATCCGACACAATCTGAGACAGGCGCAGGACCGACGGCTTAACGTGCTCTCTGAAGCACCGGGGTAGATCACACCGCCAAATTTTTCCCAACTTCGGGCAAATATTGAGAAAATGTTAATAAAAAACTCAATATTGATTTCGAGTTGGCCCGACCCGGGACTCGAACCCCGGATCTCATGTCTGTAGTCGAACATGCTAACCACTAGATCAATGACTCTATTAAATTAATGTAATCTATTTAAAAATCAAACCAAATTTAATTTGAAATTCGCTGTTATAACAAATTAACCTGAATCATTGACAAAAAAGAAACAAAGATTCACTGTAATTATGTACATTGTTAGAATAATTTTTAAGCTAGACTGTATAAGAAATAAATTTAATTCTCTTTGAGTTTTACTCTGTAAATAATACAATGTTAATATAAGTTGGCTCAGTCATTTAATCTTACAATTCTCGACGGAGCACTCGATGTCGCAAAGAATTCCATAGCGACTACGAAATGCAAATTGCCACGGCCGAGCCGGATCTAACTTGTCACTGGATTTTATTAACACTGCTGATGCTTTGTCTACTGTGATTTGAAAACAATAGCTTTTATAACATAAACAAAGCTGTAACACGTGTCTAAGTGCTTTTTGAAGTAAAAATTATTTAGTCGCATGAGGGTAAAATTTTTACGGATAAAACGTTATTATCGTCACGAAGATGTGCAGCGTTTTTTATGCTAATTAGTTTGAAGGCTAGGTAGTTTTAATATTTACAAATAACACGTGTCATTTTAATTTTACATAAAATATAAAATAAAAATATTTCATAAATTCTCTTTCTAAATTTTAATTTCATAAATAATAATTTCTAAGATTGAGAAAAACCACGCGGCATTTATGTAAATTATTTATATTAATTTTCGACACTTCCCCTCCCTCTAAGTCACGGAGTTCTAAAATTTTGTATAAATATAAACAAGAAATTAATTTGCTAAAGAAGTTTCACTTCTGACATTATACGCACGCGCTTTAATTTTTTCTTTTAAGTACTCGTTATCTATCCACATATATACGGAACAAGCTGAACCCGCGACTTCGCCTGCGTGAAATGCTACCAAAAAAGCATTTTCATTAATTTAGGCAAATTGTTTTACAAATAAGAAACGTACCCACACAGCCCTTTGAGGGTGGAATTTCCTAAAATTCACTTTTGATAGATACCATTATGTAAAAAAAAAATTCTGACCTAGTTTTACATACCATAAAAGATAGTTTGTAAATATGTAGTTTGAATTTTGTTTAAATTTGAAAGTTTTTAATTACTCTTGACCTCTACTCGGCAAAAGGAATATTCCTACCAAATTTCATGTCTCGACGCCTTATGGTTCAAGAGATATCGTGATGAGTCAACAGATACCTGGATATCTCTTTTATATATATAATATATAGATATAGATAACATTTTAAATATGTGTAATAAAACTCACTTGATACAAGAAATAAAAACTTGTAATGCCTTATTTTAGGGTGAAGAAGGCTCAGAAATCACACGTTGGGTTGAACATACTCATTTTTAATAAGGAATCACTTATGGTTTTGCTTTCACATAGTTTTAAGAAATATATTAAAAACTTATTATCAAAGGTATGTTATAATGTTGAAGATTATTTAAGCGACAAAGCTGTTTAGACTTAACCCCAGTTGCTCATGAATGCTAAACACATTGTAAAAATATATTTAAAGGAGTAATCGCTCAGTTACTTGGAGATTTCATCTCAATTTATCTCAATTTTTAAAACGGTTGGTAGAATTGTTACTAACAGACAGACTAATGACGATACAAAAGTGATTTGAGCCTACTTAAATAAAGAATACTGTATTTTTGATTTTTATACGTAACGAAGCTGGAAAGCAAACAAGTAGTAACCTGCAAAAGATTGTTTAAACTATAATATGTTACGATCCTGCACATTTGTAAGTGTTTATTCAAATTTAAATAATATGTTTTAAATAACTTTAGTGAAATAATAATAAACATTGATATAACCTCATAGTAGTTCACGTAAGCAATTACGTTTTGTATAATAGTAAGTAGCTTTATTGAAGTCAAGGTTACACTTCAACTATACTTTGCCGTGAAAACTTGAATAAAAAATGTGGTCAAGATAATGTCTTAACATGCTTCAAAATCTATTTAAACATAAGAACATAAGGTGTGATTTAGTATTTCGATTGAGATAAAATTAAAAAAGTGAATAGCAGCTCATTAACGTCCCACTGCTAAGCACAGGCCTCCTCACTGATATGAGAGAGGGTTTTTTATAGAACATAGACCCACCACGCTGCTCCACTGCGGATTGGCAGGCATAGTGCACTCTCTATTCCTTCATTTTCATAGTCCACCGTGACGGCAATCCGGCACGACCGGAGAGAGATTAGGCGCAATACCGATGGCTTAACATGCTCTCCGAGGCACGGAGATGGATCACACAGCTAAATTTTCTTCGGGCAAATATTGAGAAAATCTTAATAGAAGACTCAATATGGATTTCAAATTGGCCCGTCCCGGGACCGGAACCCAGAACCTCATGTCTGTAGTCGTACATGCTAACCACTAGACCAATGAGCCAGTCGAAATAAAATAGCAAGATGGTAATTTTCGGAAGTTTTTAGCATTGGTCCTAATAAGAATATTGGAATTCATTATCTTGTCGAATTTCGGAATATTAAACCACTTCACACCGATTACATAAAATCCCTAGAAAAACTAAGTAAAGAAAGTAAGAAAGAAAAGACTGGACATATCTAGTGTTTTTGTTTAACAAGGTCCAGTAGTAATTTAAGTTATTTGAAGTTCTAATTTTAACTGAATGTATCGATAAATAAACCAAATAAAAATATAGTTACGCTGAATTAACAAGCAGTTTTGAATTGTTAAGCCTGTCTATCGGTTAAAGACATTCAGTACTTACTCTTTGAAGTCACAAACACAATATTGCCAAAAAAAGATTCACATATACCAGTAGTGTTGGACGTTGTTTATACAATATTAGTCCTAACATGTTCTACAATGTTGCAAAGATACTCCAATTAAAAGAAGAAGTAAGAACTTTAAGCCCCAACGCTCAAGAAGAGACACCAGATCACTCCAGTAAAAAAATATTTGCCTATTGTTAAATAAAAAATGCTGCCTTATTGGTCTAGTGGTTGCAATGTACGACTACAGACATGAGGTCCTGGCTTCAAGTCCCGGGTCGGGCCAATTCGAAATCGATATTGAATTTTCTATTAAGATTTTCTCAATATTTGCCCGAAGTTGGGAAAAATTTGGCGGTGTGCTCCACCTCAGTGCCTCGGAAAGCACGTTAAGCCATCGGTCCTGCGCCTGATCTCTCTCCGGTCGTGACGAATATCTGTCACATCGGACTATGGGAGTGAAGGAATAGAGAGTGCAATTGTGTGCTATGCCTGCCAATCCGCAGTGGAGCAGCGTGGTGGGTCTATGCTCTAAAAACCCTCTCTCATATGAGTGAGAAGGCCTGTGCTCAACAGTAGGACGCTAATGGGCTGCTACTTACCTTACCTTAAATAAAAAAAGGCAATTCCTACTTAAAACTATACAGTTTTCAAGTCAGAACATCAAATGCCAACCATTGTAACTTTTAAAACATTTTTTGAATTTAAATGAATGAATAAAAAAGTATTTTACTGAGGTTTCAAAATTTCAAAATTCAAGTTATAGTACGAATTTAACAAATAACATATTTGATTTGAATTTTTCGAAGAGCTATTAAACTCGAATGTTAAATATGTACCTGCTAATGATATAAACGAAAGCATTAAACGTAATTATAATTATGGTAACAAGTAAACGAGTTTAACTGGCCACTTGATCACGTTACTTGATCGTTACGAAATGTTTACGAGGTGATCGTGATTTCATAAAAAAAAAAACAAAAAATATCATGCGCTTACGTAACTGTGTGCCGAGCCATTGTTACACAATGGAACTTTCTCAGTACTAGTTATTACTCGATTTTCTTAAGTTAAAAACACTTTTGGTATTGAAAGTCAATAGTTCTAACAAAAAAAAGGTAAGAAGTAGCCTGAAGCAGACTTTTTTTAAATAAATAAATTCTGTCACATGATTTTGCGAAACTAAACGTTTACGCAGCGGAAACCCTCGCAATGAAAAAGCCCCATTTTAAAGCCTATAGCCTATCTTGATATAGCCTAGGCTATAGCCTAGGCTATAGCCTAGGCTTTCTATCGCTATAAGAATTATTCAATTCGGACCAGTAGATCCAGAAATCAGCGCATTGATACAAAATCTTCAGTTTTGTAATATAAAGTGTGAAATGTATAATAGTCACAGTGCACTTTAATATTTTTCCGTAATACTACAAGTTTCAAGTAAACGTATTTGATATATTTCCACTACAAATATCTTCTTGTATTTGACAGCAACGAATGGAAACTTCGCGAGAGGAAATTCTTTTAAAGTAAATTATGAATGCAAATTTCTGTGAAGGAAAATTTCGTGAGGATACTTCCAGGCAGCAATTGTAATTGCTTGTGCATTTGCTAATCTACATTGGAGCAGCGTGGTGGGTCTAAACCCAAAAAACACGACGTTAATAGAATACAATACAATGAAAAAAGTGCGTGCGTACAAAGTACACATGTCAGAAATGTAACTTCTTATTTGGAAAACTATTTTTAAGTCTTGTTTATATTTATTAAAATCTAAAACTTTAGATTTCCGAGACTAAGAGGGAGGGAAGAAGGAAGATATGTTAGGAATTTGATAAATTCAATTGTCATTAATATATTAGAAGTGTCGAGAATTAATACAAATAATAATCTCAAATGACGAATTGTAAATAAAAATGCCACGTGTTTTTTGTCAATATTACAAATTGTTAATTAAATTTTGTTTTTGAATTTAAATATAAGAAAAGAGAATTTGTGAAAAATAGTTATTGAATCATTAAATGACGAGTGGCAAATTAAAATGCCAGATGTTATTAGTAAATATTAAAACTACCTAATCTTCAAACGAATGAGGTCCATAGTCAGCGACCATGGGCCTCATTAGAAAGCGACGGAGAGAGCTATGCTCAGAGTTTCTCTACGCGATCAGATCAGAAATGAGGGAATCCGTAGCTGAAACAAAGTCACCGATATAGCCCTACGAATCGCGAACCTGAAGTGGCAATGGGCGGGGCACATAGACCGACGGACCGATGGACGTCGGGGCCCGAAGGTGCTGGAGTGGCGACCCCGCACCGGGCAGCGCAGTTTTTTTTTTGTTCGGAGTGTATTTAGCTGTTAGCCCTACTGGCTTTTACAGCGTAACCGGAAGATAGCGCAGTGCAGAGAGACCCCCCGACGACATAAAGAGGGTCGCCGGTAGCCGCTGGAGGTAGGCGGCGCAAGATCGGGCTTTGTGGAAGTCTTTACGTGGGACCTATGTCCAGCAGTTGACGTTCATTGGTTGAAAAGACGACGGCGACGAACCATCAAAAGAATTAGCATAAATACGTTGCACATCTTCGTGACGGTAATCATACGTTTCATCCATACAATTTTTACCCTCATGCGCCTTAAGAAGTTTCACTTCAAAAAACTTTATTGCACAAAATAAAACACTAATCACACTGCAAGTAATTTCTTACAGACGAGAGAGTATTAAGTATTAAAAGATGAACATACATACACCTACGTAATTATATATACTTAGATATATCAAAGATGGATAGGATGTTATATACAAATACTTTTTTAAAACAATCATTTTATACTAATCTGTTTGTAATTCTCTTTACATCGAAAGAATAATCCATATAGAATGTAGAAGGGACAAATTGAATGAAATAAATTCTATTTATCACGAATTGTATTATTATTTGATATATTTTAACTATTAAACCGACCTAAAAAAAGACTACCTTAGATGCTGACATAGGTTTTACGGACAATATAAAACACGAAAGCTGTAAAACAGAAATTTCTTTTACGATAATGTCTCAAGTTTATAACAATTTACTATACCAATATATTTGACAACAAATAAATTGTTTTTATGATTTTTCGATTAAACAAAGTAAAATAATAGGATACTTTGAAGTACTTATATGAGTAGTGTTTAGCTTTAAGTGCTAGAGATATAATTTGGTTCCTAATTATGTTGTTTACAGCTTACAGCTTATATAGCAGACGACATGACTATGAATATTATGTAGAAGATATCAAGAGTATCAGTTAAACTAAATGAATATAAAACACAAAATTGTTTCTATCTTCATCCATTATGGACTTTGAAACCATCCCACCAAAATATTCCATATTATTTATTCTTGAAACCTATTTCAATTTCCATCCCATATCGTCTTAATTTAATTCATTCGACAAAACAGAACTCTTGAAAATCATTTAATCGGAAAGGAATTCATGGATTTGTTATTTTAAAATGTACTTTAATGTATCGAAAATAAAGTTTGATTGCCATTTTTATTCACCTATTGGTCGCATCATATTTAAATAATATTGACGCTGAATACGTTTCACGAAACGTTAAAATATTTCGCTCATTTTACCAAATAGAAATCAAGACCAAGTCGGTAGATTTCATTAGAAATGAAATAAGAAGGTTTAAACCATTAAATGCCTGCTCACTCACCAAGAGACTTAAGAACTAGCAAAGTAACTCCTTTCGCAATGTAGATGGTCACTAAATACTAATTTCCCCAAACGCCTACGTGATCGGATACTACGCGAGTAACACCATGATCAACAGCTAGCTTTTACCTTTTACTTTTTTTTTGTTCAATTTCCCGGGTCGGGCCAATTCAAAAATCGATCGGAAGTTGGCGGTGTACTCCAACCCTGAACCTCGGAGAACACGTTAAGCCGTCGGTCCTGCGCCTCTCGATCTCTCTCTTCGATCATGTCGTATTTCCAACACATTGGACTATGAGAGTGAAGGTATAGATATAGTGTACTTGTATACCATGCCTGATAATCCGCAGTGGAGGTGTTGGGTCTATGCTCTAAACACCCTCTCTCATACGAGTGAGGAGGCCTGTCCTCAGCAGTGGGACATGAATGGGCTGCTACTTACCATACATCTATATAATTTAACATGTAATGCTTTTCACTAAATGAAAATGAAAATATTAGTGTTCATTATTTATGGATTGCTATTAAATTGCTGTTAAACTCTGTTTAGTCGTCGTTTTCACGACGACTGTGATTGGTGCACTTATTATTTTTGTGGGGCGTTTTTTATAAGAAAGGTAGCACAGTGGAATGAAGCAGTATTCGCCTAGTGACAGTTCTTAGTCTGTTTCAACGTTAGTTTTGTGTTTTAAGTCATTCAAAGTATGTAATATAATAATGAAGAATATGAGAATAGTATTACTTAACCTGCAAATTAGTGAGCGACTCTAAAAAATATATACATTTTATGTCTTTATTCTTGCCAATGTCTGAAAAGTCTAAACTTATTTTGTTGATAGCTAGGTTATGGACTAACTTAGGCTACATTTATGTTATTATATAATATAAAAATAGATCCCGAATTACTCTAGTAACACCACGGTGAATAGCTAGTATTTAATTAAATATATTTTACTCCAACTTCCTCCGTAGGTACCTATTTAATGAGACCATTATTTATACAGTCCAAATAACCTATTGTGACGAAATTTCTTTTTATCTCTGTGACGAAATTCGCAAAAGAAAGTCTTTCCTCGTAAGTAATTAAGTTCGTTAAAGGTTTGAAGCGTCGTATTCGGTAGATTGCCCTTTGCTTTCATGTCTAGAGCTAGTGGATACTTCTCCGTTACCTTATTACTTGGTTTAGTGTAAAGTTGGGCTCAATTTAAAAGAGATTTCAATCTTTAAAATGCTAAATTTATAAATGAGCAAGAATTATATATTAATATACTAGCTGTACCACGGAACTGCGTCTACGTACACTTAAACGTCGGTATTAAAGTACATCTATCTCAGGCTTATGTAACTTTGGCAAACCCCGCGCCCGCCGTTCGCTTAATCTCTGATATCTTCAAAGATATCCCTTTTATTCAAAGGCTCTGAGAGGCAGATTTGATCTACATGAAATATTCAACGTATGTAATGTATTTAATTGGATAAGGAATAACTGTATTGTATAAAATAGCTTGGTAAACAATACATGTTTTGTTATATGTAAAAGATAAAAATGGTTATTGTGGGTTATTCTTTAGAGATAAATATACACTATCGTATCGATTTCATGTAACTTCGAAGGACATTAATTTGATCTATCTTGCTAAGTTTAGCCAGCGTTTGTGATTTAATCACACAAAAATATGTTTGTTACGACATCACATTACAAATCTTTGAAGTTATCGGCTTGTCTGTACTATAATATATCTGTATAATATATTATAAATACTTTCCTCTGTGTAAAGATATACAATATATAACAAAGTCGTGTCCATAACGGGCATTAACCATTTATAACTCCAGAATGGTTGGACCGTTTTAATGATAAATAATTTGTTGGATTCGTCTCCGCCCCGTTACTAAAACTATCCGAGATATCAACGGAAAAATCTATCTAAAAGGATATTACAATGAATAATCGTTATATTAAAATTTAAGGTGGCAAATGATGACTACTATCAAATCGATTGGTTTACATTATCCGAGATTATTCGGTATATTTCTATAGGATATAGATAAGTAATAAGTGCAAAAGTGCGCTTAGAAATTCAAATATCTTTTCTGTATCCTTACTAATATTATTAATGCGAAATTAACTCCATCTGTTTGTCGCGGTTTCACGTCGAAATTACTGAACCAATTAAAATGAAATTTGGTGCACAGATAACCTAAAGCCTGAGAAAGGACATGGGTTATGTTTTAATGCGAAAAAAGGGTTGTAAGGGATGGAAGTGTCGTCATTTTTAGAGCAAGAAGTTAGAAACTTATACACATGAAAAGTTTGTAGACGTTTTTCCGTCCAGGGTGTAAAAAAACAATCCTAACTATTAATATAAATGTTAAAGTAGCTCTGTCTGTCCGTCGCGTGCACAGCTAGTATAATATACAATAAACGATTGACCTCGTGTGCCACAACAGTACGGATTCTTCGCTTTATAAGCAAAAGTCGCGGTTCGAGGGCAGATGTTTTCTAAATTTGTCGAAAACTGTTATAGTGGAAAGCCTCGGCCGTATTTTTATATCATTTCAATACCTATTTTAAAAGTTCTACCTTATACAGATTTATTAATCAAAATTAAAATATTCTTTATTCAAGTAGGCTCAAAAAGCACTATTGAATCGTCAGTAGTCTATCCGTGGGTAATAAATCTACCACCGATTCGGAAAGTTGAATACGTTGAGAAGAAACCTGCAAGAAACTCAACGATCACTCTTTTAAAGATAATTTTGTATGTTACAACGTGTATATTGCTTCTTTGAGCAACTGGAATCAAGGCGTAACATTTCTATCGCTTAAATAATCTTTTACATTTTAATATCTTTTTTTAAAAATTGAGTTTTTTAAGCGCAGATTAATGTTTATAGTAATTCTTACTTATAATTTTGATTTTCTTCTTCTGTTTTCGTGAATATCTGTTAAAGTATAGCTATATTTCCTTAGCTATGATATTTACACATGATTTGGTTTTCAATTTGTAATTTTCTTCGCACAAGTTTTTAATTTTTTTATGTCAATAGATGAATATAAACTTCGATCATCCTTACGAATTAAGAGATGCCGCAAAGTAATCCTTGTTTATCAAAGATAATGAAATTGTCGTATGCAAGAAAAATGTTTCAATGACTTCGACTCTGTTGTTTACTGGAAGCTGGTAATAATAAAATTTTTAAATTGAAATTGTTAAATATTAATGTAATATATAGGATAAAGAGTGAAATTTTGTGAGGTCTTCTCAAAACAGGATGCGCAAGACATCAGATTTTATTTGGTTTTTCCTATCATCACCAGTCATACATTGGAATTACAATGAGTAAATGACGATAACTCTATACTTAAAAAGCCTACTGACCAAAGGGTATTTTTTTACTTTGATAAAAGACCTTTATTAGAGTTTAAGAATTCATCTTTTTTCTTCGTCGGATTCTTGAAGGATCCTTTTGCTTTTTGGGAATAGCGATAATTTACGAAAAGCACAGTGTTCGATCATAAATATTTGTAGGAACAATGAATGAATACGATGATATTAACTCAATGAATTATTAATGCTCATCGTTTTCAAAAGTATTTAAAAGATAGCTGGCTTGTAAAATCGTCATATTAAAAACACAGTAATCATTGTTACACTCGTTTAATAATTTAAAAAGTCTTAATGTCATGGCACTAAAGCCCCAAGGATATAACATTGATTAAGAGTTACTCAATCAGTCTTTAGACATTTAGTATATAAATTACAACAGAAAACCGAAACACTACATTTTATAACTCAAGTATCATGCACGAATTATTTAATGTAATATAATTTTTAGAAAATAATATCTATTTTCATGTTGGCAATCTAGGTTTAAAATGTATTTTGATGGTAAGTAAAATATTGACTTGTGAGAGAATTGCATAAAACAAATAAATGGCTTGTGTGGCATATTGATGACTTATATTAATTTTTTCTATTTAAAAATACTAGCAGAAGTTGCAATTTTTAAGTTAGTTAGTAAGTAATACTTTACTGAATTATATAAAAATAGGAAATGATTATTATTAAAGAATATTAAAATTTTATTGATCTCCGTAAAAAATACTGTTGTTTTTGAATTGAATTTTGAGATCGCAAGAGATTTGATTCATCACAAAATTTTCACCATCAATAAAATTAACCATATCATCAATATGATACGAGTTTTAAAAATAAATCATATTATGTACTATATTTTTAGTGTATAGATAGAATTTACACGGCAAAATGAATAATATAATGGAATTAAAAATAAAGATTCTTGTACAAAAGTGTAAACATATGATAACTTTCTAAATGGAATACGCTATAAACTTACCAAGAGCTTCAATGACAATCCAATCTGGTTGATATCATACACAAAACCACAAAACGGTCCGAGCACCAAGAAACAGGGTTAGGAAATTATATAAAATAAATTCACCAGGGTCAAACAAGTCGCACTAAAACAAAAAGGGAACACCGAGCACTTTTATAAACAATATAAATCGGGACGTAATTAAAAGGGTTTACGGCCTGAGATTACATACATTTCATAATCGATGTGTGAATGTTGTAATATTTACGTAATTTTTTCAGGCCGACATATGTTCGGAACGATGTAGTGTAGCTCGAACTGAGTGTACCACCCTCGGTGAATGGTTACTCCGCACTGCTGCCCGTAACGGCAAAAGGTCGTTCGTTACCCACATTCTCTTTCCGCGCAAGCCTCCCCAAGTAGAAACGTGACAAAATATATTTTAATATCATTTCCAATAGGCAAGAATGAGACAGAAACGTCACAGCTTCGCAGAAAACCCGAATTCGAGACTTGATAGTTTCAACTTAAGACCACGCTTTGCTTTGTGAATTATTTGAAAGATATTTGTAGTTTCACAATATGTGTGTAAACGGATATGTTGAAAAGTGTCAATTGTTATATCAAACAATAGGTAAAAAGTGACAATGAGACTTGCTTTTCACACGAGCTTTTCTCATTAATGAAATTACGTTGTCTTTAAGTAGTATCAATGGCGAACAGAATGGTACTTTAAATTTCATTGTCGTTAAATAAAATCTGCAAAAATTATAAGTTCGAGATCATAAATAAATAGTATTTTTTCGATACTACTATTAACTTAGCGCGGTTTAAAAAAGTTTCAATATAGAAACATTTTTTTTATTATATTCTATCTAGCCTACGTCATCCGTATCCATGTGTAAAACATCATCCAAATCGGTTTAGTAGTTTATCGAGGTCTAACACTGATAGTGAATTTAAATATTCATATATGGATTTGGAAACATAAACTGCTGTACTGGATTATATATTATCAAAAGAAGTGTGAGTTTTATTTATAAAAATGGGCTTTTTCAAGCTTATTTTTATATAAACAGATTATTATAATCTAATCCAAACACTTATTTTAATGACAGTCTCATGGGAACTTTAAGTGTTTGAGTATAAGTAATTTCTTATTCCAGTTCAGATTTAAATATAGGATTGGTTTATTTATACATATTATTAAATGGGATGAATTTAAATTAGGCACTGAGACATATAGTCTTTGTGAGAGCACCCATTAACGGAGTTGCAAATAGAAATAAACGCCTCGAAGCGGTATGGGCCTTAATATTAAGTTATAAATTCTTTTAACTTACTAAGCCAAGTGCATCTAAGAATTTTCATAAGATCTTAAAGCGGTAAATCACGCGATAAATTTTTTGACGTCTTTTTAAACCACACTGCGGATGTTCCCCGAAACCACATTTTTATAGCATGTGTGGTATCTGTAATCGTTCCATAAATTTAATTTAAATCGCAATTTAGTCTAACTTGTGAGTCACTGACTCGATCGGGGAAGTACCAGAGTATAACAGCTTGAAGTAGCAACATCCTATTGCAATGATGGCTCTGATGTCACGTTATGGTAAGTGATGATAGAATCTAAGACGGTAGCACCCTGATCTGGAAAATAATTTTATATTTTAATGATTTCTCCACAACATTTTACTTAAACGCATTTTGCTTCACAACTAGGCTGGTAGGATAGTAAATAGCTTCCCACCATTCCAAATGTAGACATATTAGAAAATAAAATTTCTGGAATGGCTGCCTTATACGAGGTGTGTTCTAAAAGTATTGCGAATTTTGAATTTTCGCGGGTTACGTAGATTCGAATTTCGAATTTTTTGTGGCGTTATGTTGGTACTCATGTCTCTCACTTATGCCGACAAGCTCGGCCATTTTGAATGTTCATTTAATTGTTGACAGCTGCTTTGCTTGCACGTGTTTTGGATCGTCTTCGATTTTTACCTATTCAAAAAAATGGATCAAAGAACCTGTATCAAATTTTGTGTGAAAAACGAAATTAAGTGCGCGGATGCATTCCGAATGTTGACTGTGGCATACGGAGAAGCTACCTTGGACCGAAGCAACGTTTATCGGTGGTACAAAATGTTCTCAGAAGGCCGAGAAGATGTGAACGACGAAGAGCGTGCCGGACGCCCGAGCACTTCAACAACAGACGAAAAAATTAATGAAGTGGAGAAAATGGTATTGGCCAATCGTCGAATCACCGTTAGAGAAGTTGCTGAGGACCTAAACATATCGATTGGCTCGTGCCATTCGATTTTTATCAATGATTTGGGCATGAGACGGGTCGCCGCGAAATTCGTACCAAAATTGCTCAATTGTGACCAAAAACAGCATCGCATGAACATTGCTAATGAGATGTTAAACTCTGTCCGCGACGACCCAAATTTGCTCCAGAGGGTCATAACTGGTGACGAATCGTGGGTTTATGGTTATGACGTGGAAACCAAAGCTCAATCATCTCAATGGAAGCTGCCGCACGAACCAAGACCGAAAAAAGCGCGCCAAGTTCGATCGAATGTGAAAGTTTTGCTGACAGTTTTCTTTGATTGCAGGGGCGTGGTGCATCATGAGTTCTTGCCACAGGGAAGAACGGTCAATAAGGAATATTACCTGCAAGTTATGCGCAATTTGCGCGAAGCAATCCGCCAGAAACGCCCGGATTTGTGGAAGAACAAAAATTGGCTTTTGCACCACGATAACGCCCCTGCTCACACATCGTTGCTTGTGCGCGACTTTTTGGCCAAAAACAACACACTAATGATGCCGCAGCCACCGTATTCCCCAGATCTGGCCCCCTGTGACTTTTTCTTGTTCCCTAAACTGAAGAGGCCCATGAAAGGACGACGTTACTCTTCTCTTGACGAGATAAAGACGGCATCGAAGGAGGAGCTGAACAAGATAAAAAAAAATGATTTTTTGAAGTGCTTCGAAGATTGGAAAAACCGTTGGCACAAGTGTATAATATCTCATGGGGATTACTTTGAAGGGGACAAAATAGATATTCATGAATAAATAAATAATTTTTGAAAAAACACAAAATTCGCGATACTTTTTGTCCACACAGTATTTTTCTAAAAGAACAGTGTTCGTTCATAAATATTCTTAGGAAGAATTAATGAGTACGAAGACATTGAACTGAAGGATTTCTAATATTGATCGCTTCCAAGAGTATTCAAAAGATAGCTGGCTTGTAAAATCAACATAGTAAAACTCATTTAATAATTTAGAGAGACTTAATGTTATGGTACTAAAGCCCCAAGCATACTCGTAACAAAATGTCAGCAAAGTCATCAAACATATTAGCTATTCTCCATAGCTCCATCATCCGCGTAGGCTTTACCTTCCAACAGTTCAGACCTGGACTAATTAGATATTAAAATTGATTTGCTGTACAGGGAATCAAACCAAAGGCCTCTGCCAGCGAAACAAGTGCTTGCACCATTACGGCAGCGGTACCCTTTTGTCTTATTCCACCATATTTTTATATATCCACTAGCTAACTAACGTAACCACGTCTAAGGTAAAAAAAGGTAAGTAGCATGTCCCACTCTTGGACACAGGCCTCCTCACATATAAGAGAGATAGTTATTGGAGTATAGACTCACCACGCCGCTCAGCTACGTCTGCGTACATTTAAATGTGATATTTAATCAATCTCTCTTAAAATTAATTAAAAAAAAACAATAACATTTTCTTAAGTATGCAAAACATTAAAACGAATGTGTCTCAGTGGGAACAAATCCAACGAATTGAACGATCTTGGAGTTAAAATAGCCAACACATTAAGTTTTACACATAGATAGTTTACTTGATAGACACTACATTGTTAAATTTTATTTTAATAAATACCAAGGAATTTAAACTATCTTCTATCAAAATAGATTTATATAACTACCATTATAAGAAGCAGGCTAGAATACTGCTCATTCATTTGGAATCCTTACTATAATATTCATAGAGTTGCAAAAAAGTTCTAACGACATTTAGAATATAGGGACAAAATGTTAAACTGACACAAAAATTATAATGAAATACTAAAATCCTACAAATCTATGTCATTATTAAATCGTAGAGAGTTAATTATTCTTTGTTTTTTGCATAAAACTGTTAATGGGGATATTGACAACCCTAATCTGTTAAAATTTAACGCAAGACCCCATATAAAGGGAAAACAAACACTTAGGCCACGACTCTCAATAACTAACATAAGAGTAAGCTACACTAACTGGAACATTGGCTTAATATACTGAGATAGATAATATCCTTTATTTAACACCACGCTAAAAATAGATGTACTATTACTCAGTATAAGGTTCGTTTAGTGTGCAATTGGGCGGTCTTATCGCTCATTAGCGATCTCTTCCAGACAACCCTGGCCTTAGGGAACCCGTCAAAGAAAGGAGAGAGAAGGTATATGGTGTGTATAAATAAATAAGCATACAATGTCAAAAATAATATATAGATATATATAGAATTTGTAAATACATACAAATACTCATACATATACTCGTACATACGTAAACTGATAACATTTTAATGAATAGTTTATGTTATTTCTTTTTCATCTTCTTTTTTGTATTCTTTTTTATCAAATGTAAGTTTTAGGATTTATTAGTATTTAAGTTTAATTGCAGATGTCACACATTTGTATTGCATGTTAAGTTAGCCTCTAAGTGGGATATCCAATGTATAACTTTAGTATACATGTAATACAATTTAGCATAAGTGTAAACATTGTATATAACGTTGTCTTCCTGATCAAGAAAATGTGCAAAAGACTAAGGTCTTCGAACAGTGCGTGTTACCAGCGATTACATATGGTTTTGAGACGTGGCCGTTGACTATAGGGCTCGTAAGAAGACTAAGAGTCACTCAGTGGGCAATGGACAGGGATTGCTCAGGGTTTTCCTACGTGATCAAATTAGAAATGAGAAGATCCGTAGGAGAGCTAAAGTCATCGACGTAGCCTACCGAATTGCAAAGCTGAAATGGCAATGAGCAGGGCACATAGTTCGTAGACCCGATGGACGTTGGGACCCGAAGGTGCTAGTGTGGCGATCTCGCACCGGAAAACACAACGTCGGCAGATCCCTCACCAGGTGGACCGAGGACATCTGGCAGCCGCTGGATACAAGAGGCGCAAGACCAGGCCCAGTGGAGTTCATTAACAGAGACCTTTGTTATCGCAAATACATTCATTGCAAGGAATTCTTGTATATACATACAAAGATATGTCTATAGCATAAAAGAGTTGCTATTTTTTAAAATCAGTGATCTATTTACGAGCGTTCCCATTGCTTCGCCAATTACTAGTTATTATTCAAGTCACAGTTTAGACGCAGAGCAAAGATATGGAAAAATAGGGTAACTGTGTTAACCTACTTTGATCTCGGTCGCTCATTGGGAGTCAGCGGAATTGATTCAATAAACCGCTGAGAAAATTGGTTATAAGTAGCGTGGTCCATATTTCCAAGAATATCTAAGAAAGTATGCAATTATGTGGTATGTATTCACTACGGAAAAATGAACTAATAAGAACATATAAAAATAGTGGTGTGTGCAAGATACATACTACGGAAGGGAAACCATGGCTAGGTTATTTTGTTTTTTCATCTAAAGTAATATTATAAAAAGGTATGAATAATACGGTTTGATAAAACTTATTTTATTAAACCGTATTATTCATACCTCTGTATTAATCCTTATCCTATTAAATATCAAAGACAGTTTCAATACCTGTTAAATGCTTATAGAATTCTTAAAATCGGACATTCCATTCAATAGATATGACGAATTTAAAAATATCAATCTCAAGAAAATTGTAAGGACTTTCCACTGCCACGAGATCTATATCCCCGCGAGGAAATGCTAGTAATACATAAATGGTGTGGGTGATTTAACTATAATAATGTTTTTTCAGCTAATTTTATATTAAAATAGAAGACCCGACGGACTTCGTTCTGTTAAAAAGATTTAGAATTTGGCAGATTTCAGTTTTACGAATGATTTTCGAAATGAAATTACAACAGTACCAAGTATCTATACCTATATCAATTGATTTTGAACTTTGTGCAGCGGTAATAAAGTGCAAATTGACGTTTTGGCGTTAAGAATACACCTTCATTGCTTAGACAACAGCGGGTACTTGTAATTTATTATGAACTTTATTAAATAGCAATAAAGGTTGCAACGAACATTTAAAAAAGAAATTGTCAAAATTTACCCAGGTGTTGTTGTGTTATGCGCTTACCAACACATTTTGCGATTCATTTTTATATTATAGAATAATGTATTGAATACGAATACGAATGTGTTGACTACAAACTCGCTCCCTCAGTCTATGACAGCCGATTTTACGCGAACAAACGTTACATACCAGAGCGTGTCAGCTCAATCTTATTCAATACCCACAAAATGAACTGCCTGATAAAATTTTCATTGCAAAAACATAACTAATGAACAAAAAACCAATTAATCGTTTCGTAAAATTATTTGCAGCCTCGTTTTATTTTCCGACATCTTATATGTTATGTTGTGGCTTTACCTGTTAGTAAGATTTTGATCTATAATGGTAGCGCACGACCTGGTAAGAGGTAATTTACCTCCTAATGGGGTCTATGTATCATAATAAGTAAGTAAGTAGCAGCCCATTAACGTCCCACTGCTGGGCACAGGGCACCTCACTCCGAAGAGAGAGGGTTTTTAGAGCATAGACCCACCACGCTGCTCCACTGCGGATTGGCAGGCATAGTACACAAGTGCACTCTCTATTCCTTCACTCTCATAGTCCGATGTGACGGNAGCGAGATCTTATATGTTATGTTGTGACTTTACTTGTTAGCAAGATTTTGATCTATAATGGTAGCGCACGACCTGGTAAGAGGTAATTTACCTCCTGATGGTGTCTATGTATCATAATACGTGACCGCAATTTTTTTTCCGATTTTTAACGGCACTTTGCTGGTAGATTAGTCACAAGACACGGCAGAAGCCTCTTACCAGACTTAAACAAATAATAAAATACAATCTCCCCGATCAATGCTTCCTGTATAAACATGCAGATGACATTACCATAAATTCAATCAAAAAAGTAAACAAAAATGATCATAGAGAACAATTACGTTTGGGGTTTCTGTTCCTCATACTGGAAACGGCTATGTATTATTGTCTTTATGTTATAATGTTGGGAACACCGTGGACATTTAAAAGGACAAATAGATCCATCCTTACAGAATCTAATATCACAGGTATCTACAACCTGCTACCAATAAATATTCTACTATTTTCGTCATATTGCCCAAAGACGACCAGATAACCTGGAAAAACTGGTTGTAATGGGAAGGGTCAAAGTAAAAAGACCAAGGGATCACACACCTACCCATTGCCCAGACTAAATAAAGAATTTAACAAGACTCAGGCTTCTGACAGTCTTAAAAGTATCCGAGTATAGGAACACGACCTTCAACAATGAAGTATACGGAAATGATGATATACTTGGTATATCCCTCTGAAAGTACCTAGGAAATCTGTCTAGTTATTTCGGAGAATGCCGGAAACAAAAACAGACTAGCAAAAAGTTTCATTAAAAAGAGAGTAACAAACAACAAAGAAAATTTCCCATGATTTAAATAAAATTTAAGCAATTTAAAATATAGATGAAAGAATAAATGTACAAATCAGCGTATACAAAGGTCACCCACACTGAACGGGTTTCAAATATATTTCGTTTTAATTATAGTATACATTAAAGAGTGGGTATTTATTCATCCATTCAACGTGTATAATTAAATTAGAAGCCTTCGTATATAAACATGGCTCACCTCGCATATTATACAGAAATTAGGAACACACGTGTACACTTTTATGTGATATTATGTCTCCGTGAAATATAATTTATTCCGTATTACGGTGTAATAAAATTATTTAATACAGCTGGAATACTGTGGCTACGAGCAGAGTTTTGGTAAACGTCGTAACCAATTTGTGTGATATATATTAGAATATACATTTATGGAGCTACATATATGAAGTCCTGGGTTGATGTCCCGAGTCGGATGAATTCAAAAAATGATATTGAGTTTTCCCTTAGGAAATTCTAGTATTTGCCCGAAGTTGGGAAATTGGCTGTGTGCTCCACCCCCGTGCCTTGAGCAGTCGGTCCTGCGCCTGATCTCTCGCTGGGCGTGTCGGATTTCCATCACATCGGATTATGAGAGTGAAGGAATAGTGAGTGTACTTGTGTTACCCCATACACTTGTGTATTATGTCTGCCAAGCAGTAGAGCAGAGTGGTGAGTCTATGTTTTAAAAACCTTCCCTCCTATGAGAGAGGAGGCCTGTGTCCAGAAGGGGGAATTATATAGACTGCTACTTACCTTACTTGCTCGAATATTAAAATTACAAATCTTCATTTAAATGTTCATTAAATTATCTATAATATAAAAATGAATCGCAAAAATTGTTGGTAAGCGCATAACTCAACAACGGCTAAGTCAATTTTGATAATTCTTTTTTAAATGTTCGCTGAAGTCCAAGGATGGTCTTTACGGCAAGAACGGTTTGAATAATTGCAGAGGAAACCCCTAAAACAGCCCTTTTCTGTTTCCCATACAAACGTTTTGTAACTAAAATGTAGAGTCAATTTGACCATTATTGCTATTTAATAAAATTCATAATAAATTACAAGTACTCACTGCTGTCTAAGCAATGTAGGTGTGTTCCTAACGTCAACGTCAATTTGCACTTTATTACCGCAGCACAAATTTCTAAATCAATTGAATAGTCACAATATGCAAGATCTATAGATATTTAGTACTGCTGTAATTTCATTTCGAAAATCATTCGTAAAACTGAAATCTGCCATATTCCAAATCTTATTGACAGAACGAAGTCTGTCGGGTCTGCTAGTGATTAAGTAAATTTGTTTTACAATTTTATGTAGATGATGGCATCGGCCTGACATATATTACATCATACGTCTATATACACAGAGTAAACTTAATATATAGGAATAGATGATTTATTGAATTTTTCGAAATCCAAAGCTGCCCGTAAGAGCTAGTATGCTGCATAATATACCTTACGAATACATAAAAAGCCCCTCGTGTTGAAAATATTTAAACTTAGAATATGTTATTTAAAGGGTATAATTGATAAAAACCGTTAAATAGAAGGCAGCAATACTTTTAATCTACATTTCAAAAATTCATGTGGAAGAAATGTCATGAGCTAGTGAATACTAGACTGGCAGGAATTTTTTTGAATCTCAATTTTTCTATCAATATTAAGTTGACACTTGACTGTCGTTTCAACTGAATACAAGTAATGATACATGAGTTTTGATTATAGTACCAATTACTGTGTGGAAACCATAAGACGTAAATAAGATCTTACCAGGTTAGTACGCTGACATATTAGACTGTGTCATAGCATACCATTAAGTGAGATCACAGTCAACTAACCCGTTAGTAATAAAACTCTTTGCAAATCGATCGATCGAAACCCAATCAGACAAATTAGATATTAATTTTCCAAACTTTTAGCTTCAGTGCTGGGCATCGAATCTAGGACCTTCTACACATCCCCAAACCACCTTCACAGATACCTAAAGAGTACAAAATTTTTGGAAGTGACTAACGCTTTTGTCTACATTAATTAAGACCGGGTTGTATCGGCTCCCAGGTAAAATGTCAACGTTGTTTTGCCTTCCCTCATTAGTGCACTAAATATTTTATGAAACGCTTAAAGGTTTTAAAGAAAGAGCCCTCCTTGTTCGAGGGCTTGATTTTTTTAAATAATGGCAGTGCTTTTAATCCTGACGTAAATTAGAAGCACCGTTAAATCTGCCTATTTTCTTTTAAGAAATAACTGTTACTACAAATGACCTTCCTATAAAGGTACCTAGTTTGTAAGATCTTTATAGTATGTAGTGAAACGTTAGCTACTTTTGTTTTTATTTATTTATTGTACACCATCAAAATATACACTATATACATTCAAAAAAATATTACAGGGCTTTGGACCAAGTGGTATCTGACAGTGTAGTAACAAAAAGGTTTAGAAATTGTTTTTCGGATTGAGTGCACGTATTTTTTAATTATCTCAGAATTAATTTTGTATTTATTATATTACTTTTAAGAAATATGTCTCAAAAATTTCAACATAAAAGGCATATTATAATCTTGAATATTATTTAAAGGATAAAGTGTTTGGACCTCATTTTAGTTCCACGTGTAAGCTAAATCAATAGTAATATTATAAATACCAAAGTACCTCTGTCTGCACTTTCACGTCAAAACTACTGAACCGATTTATATGAAATGGTTAGTCCAGAGCCTGAGAAAGGACCTAGGTTACTTGACCTGAGGAAAAAGGACTGTAAGTGATGAAAGTACCTCCATTTTCAGTTCTAGATGCTTAAATACAATTTTTAGTTTGTTGATTCGATAAATATACATACATCAGTATGTCATTCAAAGTTTGCAAAACTTTTACCCACAAGGGTGTAAAATAAAAATCCTTACTAATATTATAAATGCGGAAGTATCTCTGGCTGTCGTCGGTGTCGATTTGTTGTGTAACACCGCAAATAGCTCATTAAAGTAATTACATATAATATGTTTTATTTGTAAAACAATTAGGATAATTGATTAAGAATAAAATCCATCTGCAAAAATTGCGTTTAAAAGAGCAACTACTGAGTTTGTTGCCGGTTTCTTCTCGGTAGAATCAACTTTCCGAACTCGTGATAAATTTGTTACCAACCGACAGGCTAAAATTTATTGAAATGACGTGAAAACCACCTACTTCAATAAAGAATAATTTGATTTTTATCCCCAACTTATTTATCCATCTATATTTTAAGTCCACGTTATGTATCGATCAGCCCTCTTCGGCAACATTTTCATAACTTTTTTTCACGCTGGGGAATGCCTTTACGCGCCCCAATCAGACATTAAATCTTATCGGGAGCGTGGGACTCGCTAGCAAACTAGAATACCCACTAAAACACACCGATACCCTCAACATACATTTGTAGAGCACCAGAGGATCAGTAGACGCAATCTACCCTGACACTCCAGATGATTCTTCTGGAAAACTTAAGAAGGAGGAAGGAGAAGCGCAAATCTACGCCTCCTACCTTCCAACTTCCTGCGCCGTAGTGAAGGAGCGCCCACAGCGTTCTCCCTCTGCCTCTCATGTGCTTCCTTCAGCTCAATAACAGTTTCACAGAAGGCAGCCACTGCCTTTCATTCCCTATCGCCGATAAGAATTGCGCCAACTAGGTTCCAAGTGAAAGGTTTCCTCCGACCAACAACGTCAATAGATGCCGCTGGAGGTCCCAAGCCGGGCATTCTGCCAAGGTATGTTGCACTGAATCCACGGGTGCATCACACTCATGGCAGGCGGACGTTTCCTCTCGGCGAACAATCTGATGCGGGTAGTTGCCGAAATAACCATGTCCGGTCAACACCTGCATCAGCCTGTAAGAGAGAGCTGTGCCCCCTTGATAAACAATTCTCCAGGTGGGGACGGATTGCTCCCACCGTGATCAGACCCACTGTAGGATCCAAGGAGGGTCACCTGCCAAACATTTTCATGACTTACAAGTTTTTCGATATTTTTATATGTACTCAATCCCAGATTCCAATGAATGCCTTCTTTTAATCATCATAACAGTTAAATAAATACCTGTTAAACATTGAATATAAAACAACCTTGAAAAGTCATTAATTTTTGTTACCAAACAGCAATTACTTTAAATCTATGACACTCCGCCACTGCTTTTTGAATATAAATATGTATGCGGTTTCATCATCATTCATTAGGATTACCAATTATTTTTAGATGGAATAAGGATGTAATAATAAAAGTGCTATTTTTCTAAAATTTTAACTTTACTTTTTTAAACTCTGTATAGCTTTGCTAAAATATATACTTTTTATTTATAGCTAGGCATTGCTTAAGTTCCCCCTTAGATGATTTCATTGTTAATGATCTAAATAGAAGTATTTAAATAACAAATTCTAAAATATTATTCAAAAATCCAGGCTTCAATAGCAAGCCGAATTATTGGCTATCAGTTTTCACACTATAAACTTTTGTATAGATTCAATAAAGATTTTAACCTGTAAATATAGTGTAATCCTTTAGAAGACACTAAGATGATGATGTTAATGTATTACCATCGATTTTACACTAACGTATAAATTTACAAGGTAATCTCGAATATGAGTCATAGAATACAGATTGGACATGTCTTGCCTGCCAGCCCACAATGGAGCAGCGTGGTGGGTCTATGAACTAAAAACACTCTTTTCTATGAGAAAAGAGGCCCGTGCCCGGAAGTAGGACGTTAACGTTTTGCTACTCAACTGACTTGCCTTACCCGATGATGATTTAAAAATTTTTCCCATTGAAACTATTAAAAAATTCAACTTAAACAATATATAAATTTAATTAATTAAAATTATAATATATGTTCGCCAGTGGTGTAACTATGCCATCTGGGGCCCTTGTAAAGTTCCTTTACTGGGTCCCTACCACAGGAATCGTCATGTACTTAGTTTAATTTTAATGGTACCGTTTCAGTAACTTTTTTCAAGAGCACTGGTTTGTACATTACATTACTTCACATTCACTAGCCTATATACGTACCAATGCTGCAAATAGGCCTCCATTCATAGGCGAGAGGGAATGAGCTATAGTCCCCACGCAAGTCTTCATCAAGAGACTTCACATTTATCTTCCAATCGCTAGTCTTTCTATTATCTTGAGCAAACCTGCATTCATTTACATTGAAAAAATAATAATTTGAAAACTATAAGGTATTTATTTAAAAAATCCTTTTTTCGAGCTGTTTCGCAAAAATATCTATCACATTATCAATGTTTAAAGATCGAGCCATAGAATTTTCAAGAGGCAGAATCGCCAAGTTATATAACCTGTCTTGTCCCATGTGCATCGAATACCTCTTGGGCCGGGCCCTTTTGGACCAGAGGCCCATGACATTTTGCCAGCCCTGCCACCCTATAGTTACGCCACTGATGTTCACAAACATGAAAAGCGTAACAAACTTTATATCAGTATATCCCGATGTCCGTATTTCATTACATTAACATGGTATTGGTACAATTTATGAAACCGGTCGCTAATTAATGCAATTTATTTGCACATATTTTGCTACAGTGAATAATTTTAATTATGTTGTCTTATTATTGCTTTTTCTACATGCTTTATTTCAATATCAACAAATTAACATTCAGTTTTGTATTTTTTTTAAATAAGCAGCTAAGATAGAACAGGCTACCCTGTCTGATATTACTTACTACTACTCGTATATAAGCTTTAAATATCCTATTCCTGATGAAACTTTGGGGAGAAATAGTCTCATGACATCAGCTATCTGCAAGTGAAAGTTTTATCAAAAGAACATACGTACATACATAGCATCACGCCTCATTCCCATAGGGGTAGGCAGAGAGCACGTCCTTCCACTTGCCACGATCCCTGCATATCTCCTTCGCTTCTTTCATTTTCATTAAACCTTTCATACAAGTTCGTCGGTTTAGAGTACTCTCGACCTGGCCCTTATTTAAAATGTCCTGGATTTGGTACGTTTGGTCTTCTCCTTCCAACTTTCCCATTCACTCTTGACTCATTAATTATTTTTGTCAGTCTGCTTTCATTAATTCTATCTACGTGTCCAAACCATCTACGCATAGCTTTCTGAATTTTAGTCACTACATCTTCTTCCATACCACAACGTTCTCTTATCACACTATTTCTTGCTTTGAAATTCAGCTTTAATCCACTCATACTTCTCAACACCAGAAAAACTTCTTCCTCAAAAGAAACCCACGCAATAACTAGATTAAATTTAAGATATTATTTTAATATACATACAGACACTTCAATTTCATTTATTGGTGAAAATTTTATTACGACCTACATATTTATTATAATATTGTTGGTTTTTAATATACACATGTAATTTTCAAATATTATTACATGTAGTATGTATTTTATAAAAGATTTAAGAGAAAAAATATTTTCATATTTATGTCGTCTACTATAGACAATATGTATAATAAATTATCGTTACTTTTACATATTTAAAGATTTGGACTCAAACGGAAATAGCATTCAATTTATGTTCCCTTATAATTAAGCGATGAATAATTTTACTTAAACAGAACAAAACAGATTCTGGAAGCAGTAAATTGTTATACTTACAAATTGTATTTAAGTTTAATCAATTAATTATGATGATATGTTGTACACAATTTCTCTGATTCTTCGCCTGCGTCTTTTTATCATCCAATACGTGTCAGTGTATTATTGCTATTATTTTTAATAACTAAATTAAAACAATGAGATTCATACAAGACATACATTATTCGTAATATACATTTAATAACACAAATAAAACCACTATGTCCCTTTAGTAAATGGTAAATAACATTTTGTGTATAATATTTTGTTATTTTTACCCTACGTCTAATTTACCTTGCAATGTCTTTGATTGCGTCGTTTCTATTTCTTTTTTTGAGAATTCGTAAAATAAAACGTATTTAATTAAAGTAAATTAAAATACTAAATAAGTAAAGATAAAGTACCTTTGGTATACAGATACACAACAAGTTAAATATATATTTTTTAAATTTATCCACTTAATGGAAAAGAGTTTAAGACTAGACAATTTCATCTATGTGATAGATTGTTTTATTTTGGAAAAAGAAAAAATCTATACAATTTTATTGGCGTAGGAGCCAAGTTTCTTTAAAAACGTTTATGGCGAAGTCATATCCATAGTATTACTATTGAAAATTGTCAATACCCACCTAAGAGGAAATTCGTTCAATAATATATGTGACGCCTACGAGTATAAATGTTACATATTGTTTTAAACTTAAATTTTCGTGGTTTATTAACATATTGACTATTAAAAATTAAAAATCGCCATCGTGATATGTACCCGTTAAAATAGTCAATAAATGTTACATGTTTAACTGCCTCATTGGTCTAGTGGTTAGCATGTTCGACTACAGACATGAGGTCCTGGGATCGAGTCCCGAGTCGGGCCAATTCAAAATCAATATTGAGTTTTCTATTAAGATTTTCTCAATATCTGCCCGAAGTTGGGAAGTTGGCGGTGTGATCCACCCTTGTGCCTCGGGGAGCACGTTAAGCTGTCGGTCCTGCGTCTGATCTCTCTCCGATCGTGTCGGATTCCCGTCACATCGGCCAATGAGAATGAAGGAATAGAAAATGCACTAGTGTACTTTGCCTGCAAATCCGCAGTGGAGCAGCGCGGTGGGGTCTATGCTCTAAAAACCCTCGCAACTCGGAGTGAGGAGGCCCGTGCCCAGCAATGGGACGGTAATGGGCTGCTATTTACTTACTTACTTATATAAATGTTAATGGAATTTTGTTTCGAGATTAAAAATAAGTATTATTTTTGGCTATTTAATTAGCCATGAAAGAGGAAGCCATCTTTAAAATTTACCAGATCGTATAACAAAGGATGAAAGCAGAATGTACAAACACAGAGTTCAGAAAAGTGAGTAACATTTGAAAATTGCGAATTTAGGCGCGCTTTGTTTAACAATGTTTGTTTTCCCCATTTTAGTGTTGGAAAATAATAATGATGTTTGAACGTACTATTGTTTTAAACGTGTACTTATGAATGGATAAAGGTTTTAATTTTTTAGTAGATACCAACTTTTCTGTATTTGCCAACGTTTTTACTCGTATTAAGAATATGGAATATAGTGCAAAAACTTAAAATTTTTATACCAAAAACCTCGTTTTTTATTACAGTTAATATATAATCGATTATTTGAATTCTATATCAATAAAATTATAATGCTTGTAATGTTTAATAAAGGTTAATACAATTGAAACGAATGAGTTTTTGATGCCCATATTTTTGAAGTTCTTTAGGCGCATGAGGGTATTTTTTTATGAATAAGTGTCACCAAGATGTGCAGCGTTTTTGATGCTAATTCCTTTGAAGGTTAAGTAGTTTTAATATTTACAGATTAACATGTGCCATTTTAATTTGCCACTTGTCGTTTAATAATTTAATATACTATTTTTCATAAAATATAAAATAAAAGTATTTCTTAAACTCTCTTTTCTAAATTATAACTTCTAAAACAAATATTAATTAAACCTTTCTTTATTGCACAGGTTTCGTCTCTGGTATGAGAGAGGGTTATTAGAGCATAGACCCATCACGCTGCTCCACTGCGGGTTGGCAGGCACAGTACACAAGTGCACTCTCTATTCCTTCACTCTGATAGTCCGATGTGACGGCAATCCGACACGAGAGAAGGGAGATCAGGTGCATGACCGACGGCTTAACGTGCTCTCCGAAGCACAATAGTGAAGCACACCGCCAACTTCCCAACTTCGGGCAAATTGAGAAAATCTTGTTAGAAAACCCAATATCAATTTTTGGAATTCGCACGACCCGGGGCTCGAACCCAGGACCTCATGACTGTGGCCGAATATGCTATCCACTAGAGCAATGAGGCATTCGCTGATAATTGTGACAAAATTGCCTCCTTTATATTCCGATATAAGGTAAGTAGCAGCCCATTAACGTCCCACTGCTGGGCACAGGCCTCCTTACTCCTATGAGAGAAGATTTTTAGAGCATAGACCCACCACTCTGCTCCATTGCGGATTGGCAGACATAATACTCAAGTGCACTCGTAATTCCTTCACTCTCATTCAAAGAGATATCAGGCGCATGACCGATGACTTAACGTGCTCTCAGAGGCACGGGGGTGGAGAACACCGTTAATTTTCAAACTTCGGGTAAATATTGAGAAAATCTTAATAGAAAGCTCAATATCGATTTCGAATTGGCCCGACCCGGAACTCGAACCCAGGATCTTATATCTGTAACCGAAGATGCTGACCAGTAGATCAATGAGGTAGTTATTCCGATTTACTAAATGTTTATTACACAGGAGTGATGTTGTAAATAAAGCACCAAAATCCTCTCTTAGAATTGGGTTTATCGTAAACAACAATAAAAGATCAAGTACGGAAGTAGTTAACCTCTGACGCCGTTATACTCTTTATTACTTCCAGGTCACGTTTTCAGACTGTACAGTTTTTCAATCAACATTTAAAAATATTTAGTACTACGGTAACGTTGCAATATATTAATGTTTTACATTGAAATATCATAGAAATAGTAGTTACGGTGCACATCCAGTTACTCTTTAGAATGTAACTGATATAAATAATGGACATGATTAGCTAACAAATACTTAACATAAATGATTACCTAATATAAGTAACTGTAAACATAGAAACATAAAATAATATAATAGCTTCAAAAGAGAAGCCAAAATAGAAATAAGAGGTAAATGTTAAATCTAATAATATACTGAACATTATACGGGTTCCTATTAATTTTCATTTATATAATAAGAAAAATGATAAACAGTAATAATACAAGGAATAACAATAATCTGCTGACACCACTTTTTAGGGTGGAGAGGTTTCAGAATGAGTGCGGGACTTAGCTTTACGTAAGATTTAGCAATATTTAAAGAGCGCTCTTACAAGTAAAACGTACTACGATACCATGTACATACTATGTGGAAGTAATTCACAGGTATATTACCTCTTAACAAGTTAATTAGATAGTAATTGCTGCGTTACTTCTCGTTATATTACCGGTAGACTCAACATTCCGAGCCGGTGATAGATTCGTTACCAACAAGCATACTTGTCGATTCAAAAAGCTTGTCAAACAATTTGAATAATTTGTATTTTTCATTGTGGATAATGTTACCGTGATAACAAGACTTTTATTGGAGACTAGCTTATTCACGTATCTGAAATCATAAGACCGGCAAAGAAGGAACTAATTTGGATAGATTAGGATTTAAACAAAAGGTTATAATAAGCCAATCTTAAAAGATAGCCATACACTTTCGCCTACTTTTATGATAGCTTTCAAAGAGGAACAATTCTGTCTATAAATTTTACGCAACTTTAATCGTTTACGGAGCGGAATCTCTTGAACAACATAGAAAAGAACATCCCGATGATGCAACATTTTTCATTGTTTCACCGCTTTTATTGGTCTTAGTGTAACGATATATTGATTAAAACTTTTCTGGATAAATGAGCCATATAAATGTAAAAATATTTTTCGAATCGGACAAATAGTTCCTTTTTTTCCCGACATGAAAATTCGCATGGATGCCCAGAGCATCACGAGGGGCATATTCTGGGTTATGCCGGACTTTTACCGGCTAAAGACCCGTCGATGTCGATCCTCCACGTCGTCTTGTGACGAGGAAGCGAGAAGGGCACGGCAATGCTCGACAGCAGCGATCCGACGGCGATGCCCGTTGATATAAAGGCCCTCTTTATTTTATTTGCCTACTTTAACAGGATGGCATATCTGGAGCACCGGCATGCTCTCCACAATCTTAGGGACCTCTCTGTCGGACAACAGACCTCGTCTCTGCTGTCCAGAGGTTATCTCTAGGGGCGAAGACGACTATCCTAGGCTGCCTGTCTGCGTTCGACTCTGCGCCTGCGAATGGCGGGAGCGGCTACGTCCGTACGAGTGTACGAATTCCCTTCTGCGCCATCACCTCCCCGCAAAAGGAAACTACCGCTCTCCAGCAATCCTCACTGCCCACCATAGCTTTAACTACAGCAGGCAACGAGAGGTAAACACATCCAATAGGAGCCACGAGAGCGGCTCTCTTTTCCGTCCAACGTGGACACGTATTTATTTACAATTAATATTTAATTGTTTGGGTGTAAAACAAACCGTTTGTTGCTTTTATGTAATATATACAAAAGATCGAGAGTCTATTGGAAACAATGAATTAATATTTTTCTTTGAACAATGAAACGTTCTGGTTGTGACATTGTGACACGGCAAGGCGTTTTCGCGATTAAACAGCGACGGGGGTTCATTTTTTAACAACACCGGATTGTTTTCACTGGTAGTGGTTATATTATAGGACGTTTTGTTTTATGTATTAAATTAATATGTAAAAGTTATAAATATACTTCGTACTGCCTCAGAATTAATATATAAAAGAGTTGAGTTTAAATTTAGTCAAAACTTAACCGGCATAAAAACTTCATAATTAAAAAAACGCGACGGTTACGCCCAGATTCGTGCCAATTTTCGTGAAATATTATAGATGCGATCAGAAATTGTTGGTTGTCAATGTCAAATGTCAAAAACAAATGAAAAACAACACAAAAGTATCCTTTTATGTATAATTTTACTTCTGAACGACGGGAAGAATATCAAACCTTTCTCATTAAAAATTTAAAAAAAAATATTCACTTTGAAATTTCATAAGATTTTGGAACGACGGGACGACATCATAGGTATATCGGTGGGTATCATTAGTATCCTTGGAATATGAGCTAACTCACCAGTTATGAGGGTCGCTACAATTTTCTTTATATTGAAATTTTAAATTCGTTAAATCTTTTGAAGGGTTTGACGAATGATTTTAATCATTTAAAAGTATTAAAGGGTCTTTAATAAAATACGATTTAAAAGGATAAGAATTAATATAGATGATATTTACTTATAAAATGTAAAAAAGTTATAGTTTGTTAGTTAGTTATAGTGGCATAACTACAGTAGTTGGACATAAGGAATCTAACTTTTTTGTAAATTTTAATACCTTCTATAATATTGTAGAACATATTTTGTACTATCATCAATAGTTTCCTCAGGGCACGCGATGACAGATTTTTTGTGAACAACTCTTTTACACCTTAGGTTTCAGTAATGCATTTTTATTAGGGATCCCTATTTTTTTAGAAAGTAATATAGCCTATGTCGCTCAGTAAAAATGCAGTGAACACAAAAAATACTACATACAAAAAACGCAAACGTTTCTTTTTTATAATACTAGTTTAAATTATACATCTATATATATAAGAGATATCCAGGTACCTATTGACTCATCACGATATCTCTGGAACCATAAGGCGTAGAGACTTCAAATTTGGTTTGAATATTCCTTTTGCCGAGTAGAGGTCAGCTAAGAACGCAAAATTCCACCCGCAAGGGGGGTTGCGGGGTTGTCATTAGAAAAAATCAAATTTTTACATTAAAATAAAATTCGAACTTCACATTTACATACTTTATCTTTTATGGTATGTAAAAGTTGGTCAGAAAGTTTTTTTTTTACATAATGGATGCTATCAAAAGGAAATTTTAGGAAATTCCACCCTCAAACGAAAATGGGTATGTTTCTTATTTGTGAAAATCATATCAAAAAACATTCCACTCAGACGAAGTCGCGGGTTCAGCTAGTATATTTATATACACACATGTATGATAGCACTGACATTTTGCTATGTAGATGACACTACTAGACACAGCACATAAAAGTTTCAAACAAATTAAAAAACAAAACAGTTATTATTAAAACTAAAATTTTGATTAAAATATTGACAAATTGACTTTACACAGTGTTTTGTAATAGCAATCTGACTGTGTTTTATGTTTTCATCGAGTATTCACATTGAGCATTAAAAATCATTTCAAAAAATTTTACAAATTGTTTTCGTATATTTTTGCTTCCTTTTAATGGTTTTAAATAAATCTAACACAGTAATCCAGCAAATTTTTATTGTGTTCCAAATATGTATTCAATGATTTCTAACATAAGATATATTTCGTGGAGATTTTCTTTATCTTTTTTAGAAAAGGAGCTCGTCTTGTTTATCATCCAGGAAATAAGACCGGAAATCCCGGGAGACGCTATAGCTTCATAACTTTGAAATATAATATTATCTAAAAATAGAAAAGCTGTTGAATTGAATAAACGGAGCACAAATTCTGACTCTTATAAATATATAATCTTAAAATTTTTGCCACGTTTGACTCTAGTTGAATGTGGTATCACTTTCCCTATTGTAATTTTACATTTTCTTACCAATTTTAGTATTAAAATTTGTCTAATTTATCTTTTAGCTTAAGAAAGACCTATTGAAAGCTTTCAGCGATTCAGAGATTAAGGAGTGCAAACAAACTAATTAATTTTAATACAATTAATTAAATATTTATATGTTTTATTATATTAAAATCAAAACCTATTTATTTGTTAGAATAGATGTATTATTACACAAAAGTGCCACTGTTCTTTACCAGTGAGCTTACAAATGCTAATTACTTATTAACATAGTAGTATAATTAATTTGCAAATGCATCATTTGGACTTTACAGAATTGTATAAAATTATAACAAATAAAAAACTATTTTCATTGTTAATCTAAGAGTAAAAGTAAATGGCTTCAAAGTATTTACTTATATCTATAATTTGTAAGGTATATAAAGGTTAGTAGCAATGGTTAATGGGCATTAACGACCCTCTTTTTTTACGCTGAGAAATGGTTTTATGCACCCCGATTAGAGTAAAATGTTATCGGTAGTGTGGCACTCGCTGATAAACCAGAATACCCACTAAAACCCTGTCCAGTAAATACTTGCATCAGATTATTCGCAGGGAGGAAACGACTGCCTGCCATGAATGAGATGCACCTTCGGATACAGTGCACCACACATTGGCAGAATGCCCAGTGTGGGGACCCCAGCGACATCTATTGACGTCGTTGGTTGGTCGGGAGAAACCTTTCGCTGGAGGGCATAGTTGGCGCAATGCTCACTAGTAATAGGGAGTGGAAGGCAGTGGCCTCCTTCTATGAAAGTGTTATTTCGCTGAAGGAGGCACATGAGAGGCTCAGGGAGAACGCTGTGGACGCTCCTTTACTTCGGCTCAGGAAGTTAGGAGGTAGGAGACGTAATTTTGCGCTTCTCCTTCCTTCTTTTTAAGTTTTCCAGAGGAATCTTCCGGAGTGCCAGGGTAGATTGCGTGTACTGATCCTCTGGTGCTCTACAAAATGATGCGGAGGGTATCACTACTACTGGGCATAGGCCTCCTGACTCATAGAAGAGAGGGTGGAGCACACCGTCAACTTTCCAATTTCGGGCAAATATTAAGAAAATCTTAATAGAAAATTCTATATCCATTTTTGAACTGTCCCTGCTCGGGACTGGTACTCAAGACCCCATGTTTGGCCGAACATGCTAACCAGTAGATCAATGAAGCAGGATATGATTTATAAATTCATGTCAACTTCATTAGTTTCCTATAATTGTGTGGAATTCTATTGAAAAGTAGACATTTTTGAAGTGAGACTTCTTTAGACGCATGAGGGTAAAAAGTTTTCGGTTTAAACGCGTGATTAGCGTCACGAAGATGTGCAGCGTTCTTTATGCTAATTCGTAACGGTTACGGTAATTTTGATATTTACAAATAACATCTGGCATTTTAATTTGCCACTCGTCATTAACAATTAAATATACTATTTTTCATAAAATATAAATATTTCATAAATTCTCTTTTCTAAATTTTTAATTCTTAAACAAAATTTTATATCAAATATTGACAAAAACACGTGGCATTTTTACGTGGTTTTAGTTTTGTGTAAATATAAACAAGACTTAAAAATTAGTTTGCGAAAGAAGTTTCACTTCTGACATGTGTATTTTCTAAAGATCTCTTCTTCTAAGAGCTGTGTTTGTATTTAATAAGAAGTTATATTAATATTACGCAATAAGCAATTGGAAAGCCTCATTGTCTCAAATTGTCTCATTGGTCTGTAGCATGTTCGGCTACAGACTTGAGGCCCTGGGTTCGAATCCCGTATTATGCCTGCCAACTCATAGTGGAAAAGCGTCGTGGGTCAATGCTCTAAAATCCCACCTTCTATGAATGAGGAGGCCTGTGCTCAGCAGTAGGACGTTAATAAGCTGCTACTTAACTTAACTTTAATGTTATGAAAAGAAATCTTCAAAAGAACTGCATTAATTTGAATGATGAATGTACTGAAGTTCCATGCGATGAATAATAATAAAGTAAAAGAAATAATGGTGTAAAAGATCTGTTTCTATTTTGCGGATAGTAGTAATAGTTATTTCGATGCTCGTAAAAGGAATATCTTGGGATAAAAATCGCAATTTCCTTCCTATGTAGGTTTATAGCTTTCCTAAGCTATTACCCTTATGAATATACGACCACATTATTATGGAAAAAATTTATGGCACATTGTTAAACTTATCCTGGTCTTTTTTTATCTAGTGTTTAATGCATTTTACAATAGTAGAGCCTAGTTGTAGTCATTCAATGCCTGTAGCTCGTAAATGGCTTGACCGGGTAATTTCCACTTTCTAATAAAACCTACGTGAATTAGCAATACTTCACGGCCTTACTGTACTGGTGCAGAGCTACCCGCTTCGATTGTATGAGTTAGATTTCCGGTGGAGCAAATTTAGGAAAAGAGTTTTCGAATTTGTCTATATCTGCACACATGCCACCAAGCACACAAATGCTTTACGTTATGATGCTGTATAGAAACTATTAAGTGATGAATTACGACAGATATTCCAGCTGGCGCCCATGGACACCTGCATATGCTCACATAACTGAGTGTTGTAGTCTTGATAGACCACCGCTGATGGAACATGGTTCCACATTTAGCAAGTAAGCGGA
Source organism: Elymnias hypermnestra (assembly GCA_015832385.1). Taxonomy (NCBI): domain Eukaryota; kingdom Metazoa; phylum Arthropoda; class Insecta; order Lepidoptera; family Nymphalidae; genus Elymnias; species Elymnias hypermnestra. The sequence continues at coordinate 1,364,586 of JACTOM010000007.1, read as the reverse complement.
AAAAGGATTTTAGAGCTTAGACCCCACTACGCTGCTCAACTGCGGGTTGGCAGGCATAGTACACGAGTGTACTCTTTATTCCTTCACTCTCATAGTCCAATGTGACGGGAATCCGACACGATCAGAGAAAGTTCAGAACCTATGGTTTAACGTGTTCTCCAAAGCACGGGGGTGGATCACTTCGCCATCTTCCCAACTTCGGGCAATTATTGAGGAAATCTTAATAGAAAAGTCAGTATACATTTTTTAATTAGCCCGACTCGGAACTCGAACCCATGTCTGTGGCCAAACATGATAACCACTAGACCAATGAGACAGACTTAAGCTGTACTGAGAAGGGTTCGCTGGCGCAGTCGTACGAGTACTCGCCTTGCTAGCAGAGGCCCCGGGTTCGATCCCCGGCAGGGCGAATTTAGTAAATTGTATTTTCTAATTTGTCTGAATTTGGTCTGGAGGGAGGCTTCGGCCGTGGCTAGTTACCACCCTAACAGCAAAGACGTACCGCCAAAACAAACCGTAACAAAGAGATTTGTGATGCTGTGTATAAACCATATATTGCCTCTTATACCGATTAACGCGCTTCCATCTTAGATTGTGTTATCACTTACCATCAGGTGAGGTCACAGTCAAACGCTAAACTGTCAATAATAAAAAAACAAACACTCATGTTGTGACAACACTGTCTAACACTAACCTGAGTTAAAATGGCGTTAACTTTCTTCAAACTGTGTTGTTGCGAGAATATTGATTGAGAATTGTCCCGTCTGGTTCCCGCTAATTTTAAACAAAAAATTATGAAAACAAGTTTAGCTAATTAGGCTTTGAAAAACTAATAAATTTACCGACAGACAGAATATATTTATTATCATTGTATTCACCATTATCGACTACCACGTTCTTGAAAAGTTCTTTGTGCCTAACAATAAACCACATTTTGTGGAGTACTTGCTGAGGTATTCACGGAGTACTCACGGATATTCAAACACAGTTCTCGTAGCTCCGTATCGAACTTTTTCTAATGGAGCTTTTTTTGGAGGCACTCCAAAGTTTACTTGAAAGTTTACGAAACTTTGATAAAATCTTACCGTCCATTAAACATGTTCACTGAAAACATTTTTTTTATCCAAATATAATTTTCTAAGTCAATCATTTATGTAGACCGTGAGGATAAAAATAGTTTGAAGGCATAATATTTATTTAAATATGATATAGTCGTACATAGTATATAAATACCTAATAATATGACTTCTTATTCTTTATCTTACCTCTGGATTATAATTTAATGTCTTTTTTCTGTTTGAAAATTATATATTTCACATGTAAGTGGTTTAAATACAATGTAAGATATAAAAAATACCCTATGAAAATATCTACTTATTTAAACTGACGCAAAATAAATATAGAAAAACCATGTAAAAAAAATACTTGTATAAGGTAGAAAATACATTTATAAATGCAATACGATGGTCTGGCAAATATATTGAAGGTTTAAAACGCTCTAATTTACAGATAAAATTAATTAAACTTATTTTAATTTACGATATTTGTGATAACAAGACGTAAATAACATTTTTAAATATATACGATTAACGACCATAGTTTTCGTTTAAAACCGTTAATAGACTTATTAAAATTACTTTAAGGTAAATTTAAAACATGAATATACACTAAACAAACTCGAAATATTAGTTAGTGTTACAAAGCTTTTGTGGTTGAGACGTTAATGTAATTTTTTATGTGGGCAGTGGAAATTACATTTATTATTACAAAGGAAAATGTTACTCTCAAAAATTTATGACCCAAACTTCCATTAACACATATTATGACCAAAAATTTATGGGGCATTGTTAAACTTTGTCTAACGCTATTGTTACATTAAACCCGACTAATTGCTAACATACAATTTAAATATCCTACACCTAAGGGAAATTACTCGTATGGTCTAATTTGATTTATACAATTCTAGTAAAAAGAACTAATCCAGTTCTTTAAGTCGTCGTCGTCTCAACCAATAGACGTCCACAGCTGGACAAAAGAGTGCTGCTCCGAATAGTGAAGGTTTCCTATTCGTCAAAAGGTTCATATTCCCGTTCTGGCTGATGTTTCGTAGCTAAGACTTTTATCTCCGAAAAACACCTCCTTTTCTGATAATTTGCAGAATCATCGTGCATTCGTGCCTAAGCACTTGTCACTTTTCTCTTTTCTAAAGTACGCCTAAACTATTGATTTTGAAGATTGATTAGAAGATGATTTAAGAAAAATGGCATTTATAGTATACTACATTAAGTGGTTGAGAGTTTGTCGGCGTAAAATTTCTACTCGTGTGTAATTTTTTAGTTATATATGTCGGAGAATAAGAGAGAAGGAAGCATAAAGCATAGGGGCGTAGGATTCTCCAATGACATCGTCATCAATGGCATCCATAATTTAATTTCCATACTGTGGGCGTTGATGGTTAATGTTGGTTCAATCAAACCCTTTATAATTAACTCAGATTATAATTTTCAGCCGCTTAATGTTCCCGATTTCAATATACACGACAGTTTCAATAGTCGACCGCTCTTATGGACCGTCACCCGAGAACTAGCGAGAGCCGGATTGTCACTATTGATTCTGCCGATAGGCAGATGGCGCCACCGTACCACAGACTATTGTACTGCGACACAGAGTTCCACAGACTATTGCACTCCGACATATATACAAAATATGTAACGATAAACTAATTGCTGTCGAAAAACAAAGTATGGTTGAGTGTTATGTGGTCAGTTGTTAATTGAGGGACCATAGAAATTAGGCATTTGGCATTATGAAGAAAAACAACTTTTGATAATGGTGACTCATATATATACATATCAATATAATAAGTATCATTTCCTCAAATTATCCACCTACCACCAAATACTTGCCGCTAATCAAACAAAAAGCATTTTGATAGGATACTGTGTGAAAACAAAAAAGGAAATTACCTCTTTCTACGTAAGCGCGAGTCCACGTTAAAATGTATTTTTATTGTCATCAGGTTTGATTACTGCCATGCACTAACCTGTCAGGAATAAAAAAGACAAGAGTAAAGGAAACAGCTACCTTAAAGTAAACTTAGTTTTCCACATTGTATGGGCCTGTACAAGTACACTTCACACAATACTCCGAGTTTTAAGCTTTGGGAAAAAGGTGTGAAGTGAGTCGCATTTGCTGTCATACATCAATCATGCTCTTTTGTCCGTTCTTTGAGTTCACGTGAGTCGTATATAAGTCTTCTCATACGAGTATTTCTGTTCGAAATAACATCTTTCCTATCGTATATTTTAAAAAGTCATAGATGTTCCCTTGCAGTCTTCGTACCTTCAAATAAAATAAAAACTTGTTTATTGCAATAAAATACACTTTATACATACAGTGTTGCATCAATATTTTATAATTCTCTAAGGTATCCCATAAAGAACTCATACCTCAACGTTACAAATACATACATACGAAAGTGTTTTATTTAACAATTCAATATGTCCTAACCTAACCTAACCTAACCTAACCTGTGTTATATAATCCTTATTATAAAAAGTATATTTGCTGAGAAATGCGTATACTTACCTCAGATGGAGTATAAAACACCATCCAGAAGTGCTGGACTCGCTGATACATCAGAACACTCACTAAAACCTACCGGAACCATCTTCATCCAATAAATGGGCGCCTGAAGTTCGCTGATGCATTCAGCTCTGGTACCCCCTGGTGAATCCAATTCAAATATCAAGGAAAGGGGAAGCTAACAGACGAAATTGAGCCGTCTGATACCCTCCTTCTCCAACAGGAAGGAAGAGCATCGGCTGCTCTTCGCCAACTGCAAGGAGGCAACTGTTCTTAAACCTGGCACACCACCGAGCATAACGCCTGCTATTGCTGTGATTCGATGGTTATTTAAAGAACGAATTTAATGAAAAAGCTTTTTGATGTTACCGTTATACTATTGGAAAGTATAAAAAATTGACCATTATAATTTATTAATCTTAATCGTCGATACAAGTACAATAAAGTTGATGTAGCAAGATCTTAACTAAATAATAAATGTACTGTGATGAAATTTTTGATTAATTGCCTTAAGAGAATGTATAACAAGTTGAAATATGTTTGCGTCATGATATTAGTTTTTGTATTGACTAAGTTAAGCGGCGGGAATGATGACGTCGCATCGACAGGCTGGCGGAGCTTATTCGTAGAGTACGATAGTTGTGGTCTTGATATTAAGTGTATGAGTAAAGCGTTAACAAAGTATTAATGTAGCGAGTTTAATGTCTAATAGAAATATGTGTATAAATCAGGATTAATAGAACTATACTTATGAATTTCTATTATATGTGTTATTAATTTCTACACTATGCTCGAATTAAAGAGGTCGCTCCCAACCGGCGACACCAAGAATTCCCAGTCTCATTCCTAAAGTCCAACCTAAAGTCTGTTTAACAAAACCCCATTATAGTAAATAACTTGGTATAAGGAGTATTTCCTAGTCTGTTCAAATGTTTTATATCGGGGGTGTATATCTTTAAATGTAACATGAGATGTTACATTTAAAGATATACATATATGTATCGTGAAAAACTTACTAAGTTCAAAAGACTCGTTACATGAGGAAAATGCATGCCTGGAGAGTGTCTTATGTGTTATTTATGCGCCCATTACAATTTTATTGTGCTACCGAGAAACGCAGTTTTAATTTTCACTTGGAACTTGCTCTGTAAATGTTTAATTGACCAGACCGCAATACTTTACTTCAAGTTATGTGTTTTTTTGGACGTAGATGGATTTATGGCCTATTAAAGTCTTACTAACGGGAACAACCCTCCTCACTCATAGGAGAAAGAATTTTTTAGGGGCATATAAGCAGTTTTCCCCAAGTCGTTGTCCTTCACCGAAAAACACAATGATGGATTTTAAACAACGGTTATACGGGTTGCACAACATTTAACTTTAAGGTCAAATAAGTATATATGACAGAGACGACATCGTAAGGAAACCTTTATGCACCGGGAGTAATACTTTGTTTAGCTTGCCAACCAGCGAGAAGCAGCGTAGTGGGCCTATGTTCTAGAACCTTCTCTCCTATGAATTGGGCTAAAGGCTTGCACCCTTGAGTGGGAAGTAAATAATATCTTTATTTATTTGGGCATAAAAAGAAACATACAAACTAAAATACCCTGAACCTCTAAACTAGGTAATCCCGTGACTTAGGGTTCAGTATCTTGCCAAGTTAACAATTTATTATATCTACTTATTTGAGGGATAACTAAAAATCAAAACTCAATTTAAAACTAACACAGATAGATAATATAAGATATAAAATTAATATAGGTGGTTGTGTGTGTATATGTATGTATGTATGCGTGTGTGGGTGTATGTGTGTGCCAGTGTGTGCATGTGTGCGTGTGTGTTTGTGTGTCTTTGGTTGCGTAATTAAATTAACATATTTTCTGTTGCATTATACTCTAAATCATTAGACATCCATTGTTTAAATATTCGTATGTATTTTTATTTCTATATCCCATCGTATATTATACGTACAGCTTTTTCAAAGTTTTAAAAAACTTACTTAAGGATAAGACAGCTTTCTGTATATTTGTTTTTTACCGTTACTAGTTAATTTATCTTTAATGCCTTATATGTGCAATTAATTAAAAAATACAAATTTGTAGTCGGTCTCTTGGGATATCTTATTACGTCCAACAATTTACTCATGCAAGTTAAAATTGTTCAGGCGGTGCACTCACGTCAATTCATCAATTATTTTTCAATTTCCATGTTCGAGCAGTGAAGCATGTTCAGCCCGTTGGGATATTCAGCTCTCCGTATAATTGGTACATCAATATTCGTCAGTACAAACGCTTTGCATATTTCACAATTCAACTGGCCAATGTATTACTATGTATCGAATTCAGTACGTGTATGAACATAATAAAGTTTTTTTTTTATTATTGCAGACAGGTTAACGCTTGACTGTGATCACACCTGACGGTAAGTGATGATAATGTCTAAGATGGAAGCACGCTGGCCTGGAAAGAGGCAATTTATCTCAGCGTTTCTACAAATCATTGTACCGGAACAACAATCTATTGCTTAGCGGTACATCTTTGCTCCTAGGGTGCTAATTAGTCACGGTTGAAGCCGCCCACCAGTCCAGACTCACACAATTTACGGAAAGAAATTCGGCTCTTTTTATTAGTTTTTAATTAACTTTCCGAACTAGTGGTAGATTTGTTATCAACGTTCAGACTACTAACGAGTCAAAAGTGATTTCTGAGCCTACTTGAATAGAGAATATTTTCATTTTTGATGTTTTAATAACTGTATGATTTAAAAATACAATTTCCTCAGTTGATTAACAGGGTGATTTATTCATCCAAATAACAAAAATGTCTAAATATCTAGAGCGCAAGTAAAATATATGAAAAGTCCACTGCTATAAGGATGAATGTCCAAAAGTATTTAAATTCAGATGTGTAACGTGATTTGGTAACTTGATAGGTGTAATCTCAGTAAAGAACTCTGCGTAATCCTTTCCAGATAAATATGTTTGTAATATTTGTCTATACATCTAGAATGCTCTGTCACAAGTATTGTGTGTAGGAACACACGAGCTACTTTTCGATTTATAAGGGTAGGTATTAATGAGGGAGAATTTAAATTACCTCATATTGCTTAAAAAGATAAACTACCTATGTCTAAAGCAAAATATAACCACCTGAACTTCCTAAAAATTTCTACAGGTATAAAACGAGATGTTATTAAAATGAAATTCCAAATATTTCAAATATTAAGAAGTCAGACTTTAATTAAACCAAATAATATTGACAACTATTATTATTGGCTGTGAATGCAGTGCACACAGTGATCACTCAAAATTTAAAAGTCAATTTTTTTTACAGCAATTAGATGCCTAATGTGGCGTGCAATACAATACTGTATAATAAAAGCCAAGATTAAAACTATACACATTAAAATAAATATACAACATAAATGTTATACAAAACTTAATAGCATACGAATTTGTATTTATAACTTAAAATTATAATTAAACTATTTAAAATAATGTCGAAAATATATTGAATTTGTAAGAACTTGATTTGAAAAAAAATTTTGAATGTTACAAAATGTTTTAAGAAGTCATGCAATTTTTTTTTAATATATTGATGTTATGGCATTTTCGTATATTCTCAGGTAACTTATTTTATATTTTAATAGCCATAACGCAGATGCTTTTATAAAAAAAATGTGGTTTTATAAACTGGAATCTGAAATTTATCCTTACAACGACCTGGGTTTGTGTGAGCAAAGAGGTTATCATTATTTCTTAAAAATAGACATAATGCTAAAATATATAAAGATGATATAGTTTTTTAAAGTATGGTCTACTACTACCTAACTATATCTGGTCAATCGTATTGGTTTTTCCCCAGAAAATTATACATTATTATTATATATTATACTTGTTCTGATTGTTAAAGACTTACCAAAGAATATATAATTTTTAATTAGAATATATAATTAATACTATGTTATTTCATAGAAAAACATCACAAAAAGAGACTCTTTAAACGTTCACAAACTTAAAACACAATTTTTCTTTCTTTCTTTCTTGCAATTATATAAAAAATCAAAAAACATTTATCATTATTACAGTGGACCCTCCATATGATTGTTCTAATTGAATTTAGTCCGCAAATAAAGATTTTAGGGTAAATAAAAGAATTTCAATTAATTGAATTCAGTACATCTGTCGCGTGGGCATCGAACAATGTACCGGTTAAATTGAAAACCCAAGTAATTAAGTTATCCGTCGCGTAACAATTCTGTTGTTTATTTCCTTAAAGAAATATATTACACGATAAAACAAATTATATTACGTATTTTTATTACTTTACTTCACCCCCATCATTTGGTCTTCCCTAAATATACTCAAATACCCATTCAAAAAGTCTGAGAGTAGACTTTAGGTTAAAGCCGTTAAGGTCATCTGCGACTCCCAGTAGACTCTTTCGTGTCTTGGCTAAGCCATCGCATTCGCACAGTAGGTGCCTTATTGTTTCTTCTTCCACATTGCAGTCCATTCATTCCAGTTTAAGATTCCTTTTGCACTGTAGTGGCCCGTCGCGATTGCTACTGCATACCTTACTTTTTTTCTACTTAAGTTTTTTAAGACTAACGCGAAGCCTGGTTTAACTGCATCCAAACACCTCTCTTTTTCTTGCTGGGAACTGCTTAAACGTACCTCGAACAAAATGTCGAGAGTGTGGGACTCACTGAAAAGCCAGAATACCCACTAAAACCCTGCGGTCCCACTTCATCCTAAAGTGGGACACCAGCGGCATGCGTGGTGTAAGACGAGGCGCGTAAATACACGCCTTCCGCCGTCCAACCTTTGGCGACGGATAGCAAGGGCATCAGGAGCAACCTCTGGCTACCTCTCATGTGCGACAACGGCTCTCCATCCTGCTTAGCTGCCGACCATTACATGTGCAATGCTGGTCAGTAAAAGGTATTCGCCAATCAACGACACCAGGAGATGCCATTGTGATTCCCACGCCGAGCATTCTGCCACAGTATAATACGCCGTATCGACCGGAGCTCCGCACTTATGGCAGTTGGGCGATTCCTCCTGTCGCGCAATATGATACAGGTTCTTCCCGAGACAGCCCTGTCAGGTGAGCACCTGCAGCAGTCTATAGGAAAGCGTTCCATGGCTCCTGCGTAACCACTGTTCCAGTAGAGGACGGAACGCCTCTACCGTCGATAGAAGCAAGCTAATCTGCTAAGATGACTTTACTCTATGATTCAAAACAAATCTCTTTGTTTAGCGGGATGTATTTACTGATAAGGTGATAACTAGGCGAGGCCACAACACCATACTGTATCCTCCAATTCCTTTATGTTCTTTTTCGTTACCTCGCTATGGATACGATCGTCAAGACGTATTCACGTCAAAAATACGAGATACTATAGCCGTCTACGGTTCATATTAAGTAACTTTCGTGAACCCACAGTTTTTAGTAACACAGACATGAAAATGTGCCAACCATTTTTCACCATACATTTTTAAGTTAAAACGGCGCGAAATTCTCTTCATAACTCATCATTTAAAATTCTCATAGGTACATTTCCGTGTGTACGTTATAACACAGGTGTTCCAGTTTTGCTCATATGCAAAAGTTTTCAAGCTCTTCTATTAGTCCAGTTAGCATTTTGAACAACGTGTTAATTTTTGCTTTCTCGCTTTCATCTTAACTAATATTATAAAGAGGAAAATTTGTGTTTTTGTATGTATGTGTGTGTGTGTGTGTGTGTGTACGTTTGTTACATTTTCATACAAAAAGTAATGAACTGATTTCAAATTTATCTACACTATTAGAAATTGCATTTTCACTAGTCCGCAATACCATATGTCCAATAGCTATAGTTATTATAAAAAGTAGTTATTGTACTTTTTACATTTTAATGTTAATAAAAAAACCGACAATAATCAAATCGTACTATTTACACATCTGTATTAATTTTATCCTTATTTTATTATAGACCACTTCAACACTTATAAAAAGCATTTTAAATTATTAAAATCGGACATTCCATTCAAAAGATACAACGCATTTAAAAAAGAAAACTGTAGCGACCCTAATGACACCGATATACCTATACTGTTTATATTTTTATCAAGCTAAAAATTACTGGAGCGATTTAAAGAAATAACTTCTACGAGTATACTTGTAAAGTATTGTTACATTTGTAAATAATGTTGTGAATATAAAAATAATGTATACATTCGTTGTAAAGTAAAATCGGTATATTGATTAGATTATGAATGTGTGTATCGAATAATCTGAAAGGAAGTAGTTAAAAACTAAATCTATAGACCGACTAGTAGACTTTCCACTGCCATGAGAACGGAATTTAAGCGGGTGAAACCGCGGGACATTGCTATTATAACAATAAAACTATATAAATATTAAGTATTATATAATTTTTACTATTGCTAAACTGTCACAGTTACTTTATCTTATTTTAAATTTGTATTTTTTTTATATTTAGACTTAACACTGCTTTTGAGTATGGTTTTATGGAAAATTTTATAGAATGACCTTAAGTTTACTTGAAACAGAAATTTCCTGAATGCAGTGGTAAGAGCCAGGGTGGGTATAAAAGCCAGCTATGGTCTCCTTTTGCGAGGAAGTGATTTCGCAGAAGGAGGCGACAAAGCATGTGAGACAGACGGACGGAGATGCTCCTGCCATACAACGACGGAGGATTGGGCGTGGACGAGTAGTGAACGACCGTCATGTTCCCCCCTAGAGGTAGCTTCTGGGCAAAGAGTGCGGGATCAATTGCCCCTTTAGAGGGATTCCGAGGGAGGACAGGTGTGCCAGAATAGGAGAAATACGGATGACGTTGAAGAGAGTGCGGATGTATTCCGATCCCGTACTTTCGCCAAAAAAGATAGGATGGAGCACCATCGTGTTATAGCCGGTAAGATTTCCCGACAAGGAAAAAAAAAGAAATTTCCGCCTGCTTCCTTTATAATCATTTTTTTCTTCATCTTTAAAATAAATTCCTAGTAATGCGTTATTGGAGAGCTAAGAAAAACGTTACGTTTCTAAAATGCACAGAACCAAAGGGGTAAACTATTAGTCAGAAAGGTATTTTATTAGATTTATTTTTTAACTAAACAATACTATATATAAGAATAATAGCGAATCCATTTGTCTTGGTAAATAACCAGAGGGCTTCAATTCAATTTCATTGAGTCAACAATCATACCGAAACTAGATTTGTACAAGGTTACACAAAAGCTCGAAGGCTTTTCAGATAACTTTCACCTAATATTGAAGTCATGACTAATTGATAGTTAATAAAATATTAGAATCATATATTAAATAAGCAATATTGCTAATGAAAATTATAAATAAAGGGTTTAAAAAAAATTGAGATGAGATATGGGCTAGTTATAAATAGAAATATGTTTGATGAGATATGGGCTACTCAAACATATTTCTATTTATAACTTTCCGATTTTGGTAATAGATAAAATTATCTATTTGGTTTTTAGTGTTTGCTATCTTTGACTGCCTTTATAGTTAACTTTTTGGAGTAAAATTAATGAAAAATTATTTACTATTTGTACAGGAAAAATGCGAAATAACGATAAGGTTTATAAGATTTTACGTATATTAGCAAAATATCAGTTTTTTTTTCATGACTGACAGCTTAGCGCTTGACTGTGATCTCACCTGATGGTAAGTGATACAGTTTTAGATGGAAGCGCGATAATCTGGTAAGAGGCGACGTACTCCTTATGGTTTCTACACAAACCTTTTTGTTTTTGGCGGTAAGTCTTTGCTGGGAACTAGCCAGGGCCGAAGCCTCCCACCAGACCAGACTCAGACAAATTAGAAAATACAATTTTCTATATTCGTCGTACCGGGGATCGAACCCGGGACCTCTTGCTAGCAAGGCGAGTTCTTGCACTACTGCGCCAGCGAGGCCGTCGTTTAGGGAAGCCGTATCAGAATAAACGTAAATATTTCATTTCAAACAGCTTAAATTAAATTGGTAGTAGACAACATCGAAGAAATTTTATTTTTAATAATGAAAAATTACACAGAAACTATTATGTAACTTAAGAATAAGTTGGATTAAATAAATAATATTCATTGCAGGTTTCATCCTATTGGTAATGTAACCGAATATTCATTTGAAATGTTAAATCATATTAAACGTCTAAACACAATACAGTAGAACAGTAACATCTAACATGTGTTTCAAAGATTAAATTGACCAGTTTCACACTTTGAACGTAGCTATACATTTTTCGTTTTAGCAGCGTAAGCAGCAATTTTCTCGTTCAGTCATCCGTTTAAAACGCTACATATACCAATGCACACTGAGCGCAACTTCTAAATGTTCGCCTTACACTTTTACAATATTTTTTATATATATTTGTTATTCAAAATGGAATTCCCGTTTACTTAAATAATAACCTAACAATGCCCCGCAGTTTCACCCGATCTTGTGGCACTAGAAAGTCTACTAAGTAGATAGATTTATTTTTGATTACATAAAAGTTGTATTCAACTTAGTTTTTAATTATTTCCTTTCAGACTATTAGATACACACTTACGTTCATAATCTAATCAATATACAGATTTTCCTTTACAACGGATATACATCTAACTAATACATTGTAAAATTCGTGAGATCATTTACGTACAATGTCCGATATTAGCAAATTTAAAAATACTCTACAGGTATTGAAAAATACTTGATTTCAAGGAGGTAATGAAAGGTTTTTTTTAAATCCAGTAATTTTTATCTTGATAAAAATAAAAACAGTATAGGTATATCGGTGGATATAACTCACCATTCGCAGGCACATTTACAAGTTTCGCTACAATTTTCTTTAGACTTTCGTTTATCTTTTGAATGGAATGTCCGATTTTTAATTTAAAATTATTTTTACAGTTATTGAAACGGTCTTTAATAAAATAAGGATAAGAATTAATACAGATGTATGAATAAAATGGTTTGATCATTGTCGGTTTTTTATTAAAATGTAAATAGTAGTTATAGTGTTATAACTAAAGTAGTTGGGCACATGGTATCTCTGACGTTTTTGTAGATATTAATACTTTCTATAATATTGTAGAACATTTTTTGTTATATTATAAATAGTTTCCCTAGAGTATGCGATGACAGGTTTTAATTGACAATTTTTTTCACACTAGGTTGTATCAATGCATTTTTTTTTGGGATCCCTATATTTTTTGAGAAAATAATGTAGCCTATGTCGCTCAGTGAAAATGCTACTTTATGATGGTGAAAAATTTTTCTAATCGGTGTGGTAATTTTCTGTATGAAAACGTTAAAAACATACATACATACATACAAAATCACAAACGTTTCTTCTTTATTATATTAGTTTCGATAAGTGAGGGTAATTTCATACTCTTCCGACTGCGTAATTTTCGGAAAAAGGTGTATGAAGTACTTCGCATCTTAAGATGCAGATGATGTTATTAAGAATCATTAAAAACATCCTTCAAAGCCAAAACCTCGCAAATGTACTCGCGGGAGTTACCAATTCGTAAAGAGTTTTAAAGTACAGCAGCCACTTTTAAACTATATAAATATTTTTAACACTTAAATGTCATCGAGTTTTCAATGAAAAATTTATGTCAGATTTATATTAATTTTTTTTAAAACAAAATAAAAAAAACTTTGTTATTTTTGCCCGAAGTGAGCTTTTAACGAACAATCGGATTACGGAGGCAAAAAATCCTCACTATAATGGAGCTCTCACGCAACTTTTTTTTCGTTTGTTTGTATATCATACATATTGTTCCGGGTCCTATGGAAATATAGACAAAACTGTACTTAAAAAATCGGCTTCGACTGGCTTCTGCGATGCCCGTTTATCTCCGGGATAGCGGTCTTGTGCTATGCAGATGACACTCTCATTACGGTACGTGGTGGGACGTACAAGCAGGCGGCCCTTTTAGCCGAAGTTGTTGTACGTCGAGAACTCCGCACTTGAAAGTGTTGATTCGACATATACCTGAGATATAGTCCAGCTAGTAAGTAAAGTAAGTAATTAAGTAGCAGCCCATTAGTGTTCCATTTCTGGGCACAGGCTTCATCACACATAGGAGAGAGAATCCGACACGACCGGAGAGAAATCAGGCACAGATCAGACGGCTTAACGTGCTCACCGAGGCGCGGGGGTGCATCACACCGCCAACTTTCTAACTTCGGGCATATTGAGCAAGTCTTAATAGTGAGGCCGTAGTTCAGCTAGGTATATCCAAATTCAAGAAGAAGGTCTTCGCCTCACTCAACGACAACGGTTGGGCAGCGTTCGGGAAGCAACGTAAGATCTTTTCGTCCATTATCCCTCGGTGCCTGAAAACCAAGGTCTTCGAACAGTGCGTGTTGCCAGTGATGACCTACGGACCTGAGACGTGGTCGCTGACTATGGGCTTCCTGCGGAAGTTCAGACTCACACCGCGGGCGATGCACAGGGCTATGCTCGGAGTTACTCTACGTTATCGAATCTTAAATGAGGTCACCGACATAGTCTTATAAATCGCGAAGCTAAATTGGATGGGTGGAGCACCGAAGTACCGATAGACCTTGGAGCCCGAAGTTGCTGGTGTGGCGACACCGCACCGGACGGCGCAGTGTAGGCAGACCCCCACAAGGTCTGATGATCGGCCACTGTGGGCGTCATTATGTGAGATCGAGGACGACATTGTAAAAGAAGTCTTCTTGCTAAATCTCTCGTCAATCGTGAATTAGATCTCGTAATTAGTAAGTGAGTGAATAGGTAAAATTTTTGATTAAAACTTTTTGGTAAAAACTTTGATTTTGTTATGAAACCAGTATGGGGCTCGTTTGGAAAGTTAGTTTAGCGAACATAGGTAGAAACAGCTTTTGCATTTTATAGGTAGAGAAATAATAAAACGAGAGCAAAAGGTTTGTCATGAAGACTAATACGAAAAGAAAATGGAAATATGAATGGGATTTTTAAAATTCATAATAGTTTCGGGAAAGAAAAACAAAATGCATGAGGACGGAAACCTGCATTCAATTCTGGGGTATATTTAGTTGGACTACCCTCATTTCAACATAATGGTGGGTTGAAGCTGCAAAGCCATGCTCTCATGAGTAAAAAAGCCTGTGCCCAGCCCAGAAAAACGTTAAGTCGATCTCACTTGCTTACTTTTATAATTTAATATTTCAGGAAAACGATCACGCTGATGCTCGTATCCTCTCTTAAGTTAAATTTCCACCTGAGGCGCATATAAGTTTTAAAATAAAAGCGTATCGCTAAGTTTCCAGCGTTCCCTATATTACTTCCGTCAAGAAATTTGCATTCTCTTTTGAACTCACGCAAGCAAACTTTCGCATAATTTTAAAGATTGATGTATGTCCTGATTTCTTTATTAGGATACTATGAAATGCCAGTCTAATTTATATAACTCTTCTACACGTTTCTATAAGATTGACATCCTCGTAAACGGCTAGACATTGATGAAACCATTTGTGTATGTGAACATACATGTGGTTTCTTTTATTGCTGACAGGTTAGCAATTAATCACAGGTAATCACCTAATGGTAACCGATCGTATAGTTTAAAATTTCGGTCATTTCACCTCTTATGGTACCAGTACTGAAACGCATTTTTATTTGGCGGTCCGTCTTTACCCCAAAATGCGATTTCCTAAATTTTTCCTGAAATGGTTTAGATTAAAAATTGCATCCGATAAATTCCATATTTCTCCATATTATCGTGGGATAAAATAAATATTTTAGTACTAACTTATCATACTGATGTATTCTCTTCTTAAAAACAGGTTTTGGGTTCGATTACAGGCTGAAAAAATTACTAATTTGTCTTTTCCGATTTGTCCAGAAATGTTATGAATAAAGAATATCAACATGGAAAGAAGAATAACAATACATATGATAACATTACCTATAAAACTTTTCATATGATATTACTCTTTTAAGGAAATAATGTATCTTTAAAAAAACCTATTTCGATTCCAAGAAGGAAAAACCTCCGAGACTAATTACAATATAATAGTATCGTCTTTTTAAATATAAAGAGTAAAGAGCGAATTTAGTACAAAAGATCTATAAAATGGCGGACTCTTGTACAGTTATGTTGTGATTTTATTAAAAGCTGGAGGGGCTTAATTAAAAATTTTGGACTCGCTTTTGCGGCTTCTTACGACTCATAAAATGTACCGTCATTATTCGGTAAAACCGAGACGGTACCAGTAAGGAGTTCCTTTACTTATTTTTAATTATAATTTGTAATTACCTATTAAGACAGAAATAGTTCATTTATTCAGTTCATTCAAATTTCTTATTCGGATTAAATTTATCATAATATTATCTTTGTGTTTTCGCGATTAGCAATTCAAACTGAAGCGATTGATATAAAGGACATTTATCGTATAATTGTTTAAGATTTAGACGTGAAAGTATCGTTGTAAAATTTAAAGTAACAAACAATTTGAGGCTATAAAAGCTTTTCAAAAATTATTACCAGGCTAAGGATCCGTATGGTGCAGGTGCTGACCGGTCATGGTTATTTCGGCAAGTACCTGCATCAGATTGTTCGCAGGGAGATAACGCCAGCCTGTTATGAGTGTGATGCACCTGTGGATATAGTACCGCACACTTTGGCAGAATGCCTGGCGTGGGGACCCCAGCGGCATCAATTGACGACGTCGGACGGAGGAAACCTTTCGCTGGAGGTCACAGTTGGCGCAATGCTCACCGGTGATAGGGAGTGAAGGGCAGTAGCCTCCTTCTGTGAAAGTGTTACATCATGGAAGGAGCCACATGAGATTCACAGGGAGCACGCTGTGGACGCTCCTTTACTTCGGCGCAGGAGGTAAGGAGGTAGGAGGCGTCGATTTGCGCTTCTCCTTCCTCCTTCTTAAGTTTCCCAAAGGAATCTTCCAGAGTGCCAGGGTAGAATGCGTCTACCGATCCTCTGGTGCTCCAGTAAAGGATGCGGAGGGTATCGCTGGATTCTAGCGGGTATTCTGGCTTATTCTGGCCGATAAGATTTCACTCTGACCGGCGTGCATAAAGGTATTTCCCAGTGTAAAAAAAAGGATCCGTATATGTAATAAGATTCCATTATCAATCTTGTACTCACTTTTACTAAAGATTATAATAAAGTACTTTACACGGATTTAAATCGAGTGTCAAATAGGCTTTAACACTATAAAATCTCATTATTTTGATGGTTGTATTTACTTTACTCCCGTCAATTTAGTTTTTTTTATTTGTGTCACTATACTTATATATGAATAATAGTGTAATAATATTTAATGATACATATTTCTATGGCCACAAAATTAAACTATGCGTCCTTGGTAAATATTTTATGTTTTTATTTTTCGTTGTACATAGTGTAAAGGAGAGCGAAATATGAATAGGATCTCGTCAAAATCTGAAACATAAAATATTTTTTTTAAGCAAAGGTAGTAAATAATCTTTTAAAGTAATTAACAAAAGCTTCTTTAAACCACATTCTTAGTGAACACTTGTATAAGAAATCTGTCAATTTAATGTTACTTTAACACTTTTTTTATAGTAATGGAAAATTTATAAGAACATCTTATTGCGTAAAATTTATGGAATACGAGATGCAGTCCACAACTTTTGGGACAAGAACATGGGCCCTTTATTGGGCTTAATTATTATTTAGATATCTCAGATTTTAATTACACTTATTTATATTTGCACAATACATAGATAGAAGTAATTGATTGGCCCTTACTGCCGAATACGTTTGGAGCGAAATATTTGTGAATTTCATAGCTGTGAAGGCGATAGGTTTCTGAGACCTGAAAAACAAACATAACTAATAATAATAGTGTATTAAATTCATTTACTTTATAAATGTATTCTTAAACTATTATTGTTACTATATTTTAAGATTACATATTGTAATTTTATGGAAGACATACCGTAAGATAAAAAACAGAAGGGCACGCCGGCAACGAGGACTTGTCTCGTACCAGCAGCTTTTATAAACCGCTGCTGATATGTTTTCATTCTAAAAAAGTAATAGTTGGTGTGAGATGATTGGTCAATAAATTTTATCTTATTCTTTTCGCTAACGCAGAAAAAGAATAACTAAATCCCAGCTTAAGAACAGAAGCGTCACAAATTCTTTATTAGTTTCTGTATTTATTTCTATGACTTATATAAACAGCAAATATTTCACCAGTAAACTCAAATTAAGTTATGTTTATTTGTGATAGAGGTTCCTGCTCTTCCATATATACTATTGAATTTAAAAAATATCAATACTTCTATTGAAATGAGAAGTATTGACATCATGGCAGTGGTAAAAGAAGTTTTTTTTATACTCGTGTTCCGTTTGATTTATTCGTATAACAAATCTAAAGTACGACATGGATATGTGGTCGTTGTGACTAATATTACAGTATTTTAGTTAAAAGAAACTCCCTATAATATTGACGCTATTATGAAGTGAATACAATACATCCAAATGTAAACTGAACGGCTTTCGAATTTCATACAAGGCAATTTTTTCATATATTTTTTTATTTCTACAATAAAATCTTAAAAATATTTATTCTGAAAAGGTAAATAGTAGCCCATTAAAATCCCACTACTCTGCACATGCCACTGTACTCATAGGAGAGGGAAGGTTTTTAGACCCACCACGCTTCTCCACCGCTATTCCCTCACTCTTACAGTCAGATGTGTCGGCAAACCGATACGACCGAAGAGATCAAGCACATAACCAACAGTTTAACGTGCTCTCCGAGGCACTGTGATCAGGCCGTCTACTTCCCAACCTCGGATAAATATTGAGAATTTCTTAACAAATATCAATTTTTTAATTTACCTGATCCGGGACTCGAACCCAGGACCTCATGTCGGTAGCCGAACAAATTAACCACTTAATAAGTAGTATTATTCTAACTAAATGTTATACTAACAGCGTGAAGTATATCATCAGCATACCAACACATTGCCCCGACTTGTATTAATATAGATATTAAAAACATTTTGTTGCTTATAGCCATTACCGGTTCCAGCAACTGAAAAAGAAAACTAGTAATATATCTTAAAATTATAATACTGCTGAAAAAAATATCTATTAAGGTGTTAATAGATTTAGTGGAGAATAGACGGCAATCATGGAATATATATATAATACATATATGTAAATGTGTGACGGCCTCGCTGGCGCAGTGATACGAGTACTCGCCTTGCAAGCAGAGGTCCCGTGTTCGATCCCGGGCAGGACGAATTTAGGAAATTGTATTTTCTAATTTGTCTGAGTCTGGTCTGGTGGGAGGCTTCGGCCGTGGCTAGTTACCACCCTACCAGCATAGACGTACCGCCAAACAAAGAGGGTTGGGTTCCGATACGATGCTGTGTAGAAACCGTGAAGGGTATATCACCTCTTAACAGATTAGCGCGTTTCCATCTTAGACTGTATCATCAGATGAAATCACAGTCAAGCGCTAAACTGTCGGCGAAAAAAATTCCTATTTGCGTGTGTGTGTGTGTGTCACTGAACTCCAATTAAACAACTGGACCGATTCAATTGAATTTTCTTGCGTGTATTCAGGGTGATTCAAGAATGGTTGACATTGATAATTTGATCCTATAAATAACGAATTTAACCATATTTCTATGGGATCATGAACTACGCGACCGCCACCGCTGGGAACAGCTAGTATACACACAGGCACATGGTGCAGGCCTCCTCACTCCGAGGAGCGAGGGTTTTTAAGGCAAAGACCCACCAGGCTTCTCCTCTGTGGATTGGCAGGCATAGTACACAAGTGCACTCCCTATTTTTCCACTCTCATAGTTAGATCAGGCGCTGGGCCGACGGCTTAACGTGCTCTCCGAGGGACGGGGGTGGATCACACCGCCAACTTCCCAACTTCGTGCAAATATTGAAAAAATCTTAATAGAAAACTCAATTTCTATTTCGAATTGGCCCGACCCGCGACTCGAACCCAGGACCTCATGTCTGCAGTCGAACGTGCTAACCACTAGACCTATGAGGCAGTCAATTACGTATTTATGTAGTTTTGTAAGCTATCGAGCTTCTATCATTATGCTACTCTGTACGTCTTCGTTTTTATTTGTAGTATTCTAAATGTCCATGGCTTTAATAGGATTTAGGTGAACATCGGCAATATGCGTTCTTTGCTAATAATTTGATGGTTGACAGATGTAAATAAAGGAAGATTAAACTAAATATTATATGTCAGCCGAAAGCTAAGGCATCATTTGCAGATACCGCAAGATAAGACATTCAAAGCAAACCACTTCAAGCTTAACCGCAAGTCTTAGCTTATACAGACTTTGACATTAACAATTGTAATTTAACAAGGTATAAGCACTGCTACAAATTGTTTGTAATTAATACTGTAAGATAACGTACATATGTATAATATCTACACAATATTTTGCTACTGTCTATACAAATAAATAAATCTAGAGCGCTTGTAATTTAAAATTAACAGCATAAATGCGTATGAAAGTATATAACATACATACATAGCATCACGCCTCATTCCCATAGGGGTAGGCAGAGACAACATCCTTCCACTTACAACGATTCTTGCATATCTCCTTCGCTTCTTTTATTCTCATTAACCCTTTCATACAAGTTCGTCGGTTTAGAGTATCCTTGACATGGCCGTTATTTAAAATGTCCTGGATTTGGTCCAGGAAAGTTCGCCTTGGTCTTCCCCTTCCAACTTTCGCATTCACTCTTGACTCATAAATCCTTTTTGTCAGTCTCCTTTCATTCATTCTCTCTACATGCCCAAACCATCTAAGCATACCTTTCTCAATTTTAGTCACTACGTCTTCTTTTATACCACAACGTTCTCTTATCACACTATTTCTCACTCTGTCACTCAGTTTTAATCCACTCATGCTTCTCAACGCTCTCATCTCTACCGCATTTATTTTACTTTTGTGATTCTTCTGCCATACCCAACTTTCACTACCATACATAAGTGTTGGCACCAACACTCCAGCATGCACTGCCAGTCTAGCCCTTTGAGACACCATCTGGCTATTCATAAAAGCATGCAGAGCACCATTTACCATATTCCCTGCATTCACTCTCCTTTCGATATCACTTTCACATGTTCCATCTTTTGTAAATTTAGATCCCAAGTATACAAATTCTTTCACCTCTTCCACTTGTTCCCCGTCTATCAAAATATTGCCATTCATCATAGATTCATCTCGTTCAAAAAGCATAACTTTCATTTTGTTTACATTCACTTTCATTACTTTCCCTTTCAAGGCTTCATTCATAATATTTAGCATCTCCTGTAGTTCATTAGCGGATGACGCAAGTGCTACTTGATCATCAGCGTTGAGTAAACATTTGGTGAGTAAGTCATTCATACTTAACCCATACATACTTACTTTTAAATCTGTCAAACATTTATCCATAAATAGGTTGAACAGCCATGGTGACGNAGCGGATGACGCAAGGGCGTCATCCGCTAACCCTCATAGAGAGACTTCAATGCTTGAATCAGACAACCGCTCACCCCATACATAGATAACGTTGACCTCACTCCTCAGAAAGTATATAAGGTAGTTATAAAAACAACTATACTTAAAATCTCAAACTATGTATGCCTCTGCCAGTATGTTTTCTTCGACTAATCTCTCTAAAAGGCGTAGATCGATTATGATGGGATTTTCACTTGCAAAAAACAATTTATAAGAAGTAACTTTAGCTATATTTATATAAAAGAGAATCTGTAATTACACGGGTAACACAGCCTGATAGAAAGGTATAAATTATATTTTCTAATATATTAAAATCTCGAGTCACAGTTGTGTGACCACTGCCTTTGAAAAGAAAAAATATCGCCAAATTGTAGAAATAACTGCCTCATGGGTCTAGTGGTTAGCTTGTTCGGCTACAGACAGGAAGTCTTAGGCTAGATCTCGTGTCTGTGTCTCAGTTTTCTGTTAAAAAATTCTCAATATTTGCCGAAGAATTCGGGAAGTTGGTGTTCTCCACCCCTTGACTTGGAAAGCACGTTAAGTCGTCGGTCCTAGGCTTAATCGATCTCCGGTTGCGTCGGATATCCTTCACATCGAGCTATGAGAGCGAAGGAATTGAGAATGCGCTTGTGTTAGCACATACACTTGTGCACTATGCCTGCCAATCGGCAGTGGAGCAGCGTGATGGGTCTCTAGTGAATGAGAATTCCTGTACCCAGATTTGGGACGTTAGTAGGCTGCTACTTAGCTTTACATACAATCTTAGGATGTACACGTATATAATCTTCATAAATATGTAGGTAACCCGAGAAAGTTTCTATTTAAATTATTTAAACACATTACTGTTACAAGATATTTCAACATACCACGATCACAAAAACGACGCAACATATATTTATTGAGCTCATCACTATATTAATGAGATTAACAAGTGAGAACGCTTCTTCTAAACTGTTGCAATAACTGAAAAATGAAAAGTGGAAGATTATTTTTAGCTTCTTTTTTATTACTGACAGATTAGCTATTTAAGATTCCTTTGAAAAACCCGACCTTAAGATGTAATCCTTTTTACTCTGACACGTAAAGTTCTTTTAAAAACAACTAGAGTTTATACAAATTATATACATACATATTATTGCAATTCGTTTGGTAATATCTTATGTTTTATGCCAAAAATGTGTATAAATAATTAACTTAGGTTAATACTTTAACCAAGGCTTGAACTTCAAATAAACTAAGGTAACAAAAGTTGCCTTATAAGTCTCTGATGCAACTTGATGTTAGACCGTATTTCTTCGTAATTTTCATCGTCAGTTTTCTTTACAGAAGCTAACGACTCCACACGCCATTGTAAAATACGAAGTAGTAAAGAAATATGACTCGCCATTCCCGAGAAAAGTAGGTCCGACGAGATCATTATCCAGACACAAGTCACTCCTGAAATATCAACGTTAAACAAGATTTTTATCAGGTTACGAAACTCTGAAATAGTTTATGAAGTGATTTCGAAAAAAAGTATAACCGATTACGCAAAATTACACATTACGCGAGGTGCATATGAGTTATTATATATATATGTCGGAGTGCAATGGTCTGTGGAGCGCTGGCGCCATCTGTGTATCGGCGTGGAGCAAAAGTGGCAGTCCGCCGCGCGTCTCACAGTAGTTCTCGAGTGACGGTCGGCCGGAGCGGTCGATTATTGAAACTTTCGCCTTCCTAGCTATTAGTGTTACTAAGTTTGTGTAAATTGATATCGGGAACATTAAGTGATTGAACATTATAATCCAAGTTAATTAATAAAGTCTTTGAGTGCACCAACATTACCCACGAACGCCCACAGTATGAAAATATGGCTATTAATAACGATATCGGCGGAGAGCCATACGCCCCTATGTTTTGTGCTCTTCCTTCTCTATTATTCTCCGACATACTCGTATATAATATTATTACTCATAAAATGAATTTGAAATAAAATCATATAAAAGAATTTAATCAGTATACATACAAAATCATTTTACTAGTGTTGTAAATTATGATAATACTCCCGAATTATTCAATACCATAGTCGAAAAAAAGAATCGTGATAACTCACTGATAGTCGAAGAGTGACAAAAGTCGATTACGGCTCTTTTTGTAAAACTTTTGTGTGTAATAATATTGTGAACAAAACAGTGTATTTCTGAAGCACTTCTCTATATCTATATATAGGCATAAAACCTTCTCTCCAGCAAGTGCCTGAAGCCTATGCCCACCAGTGGGGACGTCAATATGCTACTACTTCTCTTTTTCATTACGGAAAAGGATAAATAGCACTTATTTGTTGGCTTTCAATCTTTTCAAAAAGCACAGAAACTTTATTGTTATTAATGATTTCTCTAGTAAAATATATTTTGAACTGGAGCTTATACCTCCAAGAAATTATACTAAATTTTTTAATAATAGTAAGTATTTTTCTAATAAGTAAGATTGGAAACTATTAACTTACGAGATATCAGAAATATAAAGTGATTAGATAGACTTCTAACGAGCGAAATCACTAATAAATATTTAAACATATTCATAACTTTTTCAGAGATTATGTAGCTCTTTACTATTTATTTATTTATTTATTCATTCATGCACCAAAAAAGAAGTCACAGTAATAAGAAATTAAAGATAGAATACATAGGATACCTTATCCTTTTGGAAAGATCTCTTCCAGGAACCCCAGAAAGTGGAAGAATTTTATAAAACACGTGGTGTAGGTACACAGATATGAAAAAGCTAAGAATATGTCAGCATACATACAAGCTAAAGATATATTATAAACATACATATACTCATACATAAACTACATATAATATAAACATATATACATACATATAATATACATAAATACTAAAGATATGACCATAGGGAACTGGATAGAAAAAATATGTATATGTTAAATACAGTGGAAATATATAATATGTATACGTTAATCGAATTAAGAGATGTCGCTGTTTTTTAATAAATTAGAGCGATACTCGTTAAAAAACTTGATCAGATTACTTCACCTGCATAAATTTCAAACAAATATACTGCGACGTGTGCAATTGGCTGACGCTTGTCAAATGGGTACCATGACGCCCATATATATCCAATATGCGCCTCTTCTCCAAGCCAGATTTTGTAAAAATAAGTAATTATAGGCGTCAAGATGTAAAACCAAACGCCAGAAATGTTCACAGCAAAATACCCTGTAGAAATAAACGTCCATATTCTTATTTAACAGATAGATGGAGGTACCGAGAGGAACAGCTGTAGTAATATTATTTAATAAATGTAGACAGTAATTTAAAGTTATAACTTTCCAGGTACATAGTACTTACATCGATGGCTAATGCGTAAAGCAGATAAATTTCCTTCTTTGAAATTCAGTGCCTCTTCACTCATTGGAGGCATGGGCCAGATGTCGGCGAGCTCATCTATTAATTTGCCAAAAACTGACTTCTTATACCAGAAAGCAAATATTTTTGAAACACCTATAAATATAAATAACATCAATAAAGTAGTAGCTTATTAAGTCCCACATCTGATACACTCATACGAGACAGAGTTTTTAGAGCATAGATCCACCATGCAGATCCAATGCGGGTTGGCAGGCTACACATACCCCAGAAGTACATCCGGGATATGCGGGTTTCGTCCAGATATTTTCCTTCGCCGAAAAGCGCAATGATGGATTGAAAATGAACAATCAAGCACACAAGTTTCTTTTTGATAAAGAGAAACTTACTGTTGCCTGCTGATGGAACTCGCGACTTCTCTGAACTTAGAATCTACGCGTTTTACCACTAGGCGATTTTGGCAGATATATTAACAGTACTTATTAAGAAACAAAATCTTGTAAAACATTTAAGATATGACTTTATAGAGTTATATATTTTAAAATTCTTGCTATTAATTTATATTCTTATAATTCATTTACTAAAGTTCTAATACATTTTTATAAACTTGTGGTGGACTAGACTTGAAATGAACACATTAATTCATTAATTAAATTTATTTTGCAAAAAATAATAAAGTTTAAAGTTCACGTAAAAGCTGTAAAGGTTTTTGAAGTGAAGCTTCTTTAGGCGCATGAGGGTAAAAGGTTTACGGATGAAGGATGAAACGCGTGATTAGCGTCACGAAGATGTACAGCGTTTTTTATGTAAATTCGTTTGAAGATTAGGTAGATTTAATGTTTACAAATAACATGTGGCATTTTAATTTGCCACTCCTGATTTAATAATTTTATATATATTTTCCATAAAATATAAAATAAAAATAATTCATAAATTCTCTTCTTAGATTTGTATAAATATAAACAAGAGTAAAAAAATGGTTTTCTAAAGAAGTTTCACTTCTGACATGTGTACTTTGTACACGCGCATTTCTTCATTATAATACGTAAAAATTCGTGTTAGATGACGTAAGCACAGACATAATTTTTTTTTAATATTATTGTTAAAAACAAAGACAATGATAAATTTAAGCAAGCATAAAAGAAAATAATACATTATAATCAGTAACAGTAATAGTTAAATAATTTATTTTAGAATATAATTTAACAGCGTAATAATCTATCCGGATATGATAAAAATAAAACTTTAATTACAATAGTTATAATATAAGTTTTCTCACTTAAGATGCCATATCCAAAAGTATGAAAAAGTGGGACAACATCTTCAATGTGAGGAGAGCTGGCAAACATGAATATGTTGTACATAAGTTCACTGAAGACATGATAACATATCCCGCATACGGATAAAATTAAAATAAATTTCTGACGAAAATAAGCTGTTGTATTCGGTGGTTTATCAAAAGAAAACCCTATTCGCCTCATGCTGAAGAGTACAAGCTTTAAAGATTCCTCGATTTCCTCCTTAGCTGCTTGCCTAGTAGACTCCTCCATTTTAAGACGTTCGTTCTATTATGAGGGTTGATTTCTAGTGACCTATTTTAAAATTCCACGCTTCATGAATCAAGGGCAGACAGAAACTTTGTTTGTTGAAAATATAAAATTTACATACGTATTTTCCTGTCATGAAGTTTGAAACTTCATTATAAAATTGTATATAAACTCATAACAAACACGTCACTTACTGTCAATTATTGATGGATGATTCTAATAAATCGATGAGGATAAAGTACAGTATGTTTAGTAAAGTGACGCCTTTTGTAATGTAGACGGTCACTAAGATTTAATTTTATCCTTATTAATACTGATCAAGGAACTACAGCAAGTATACTTCATAATACACAATTTATTTGAAAATACAACTACATTGTTATAATTTAGCTGTATACCGAACAACTATAGAATAAATATTGATGTTTATCATAAATTATTAGTACCATCCGTAAGTAAATGGAATAGAACTGAATTATTTAACTCTTTTATAGAAAAACTTTTATTTCCCTTATCTTTCGAATATCTGTGGAACTAATCTTTTGAGCACCAACTCATTACGAAGGGCCTCTTCCTAAGTGGAAGACTGCAGTTAACTAAATACCCTTCTAAATTACTTAACCGATATTTTCGACTCAAATTATAGGCAAAGTTTATACAATTAACAATAAAAATAGGCAATTATCACACAAACAGTACAGACGAAAACATTTTGTGTAGATAAAAGCGAGAAAGTGGGGCGTTTTATAGAATTTATAATAGTAAAGGTAACTTAACATTTGACGTTTACAATACGGACTTGATAAACTCCTCCCTCCTCTATTCTAATAGAAAACACAACGTAGTATTTATTGGTTAAAATAATGAAAACTTTTGAAATATTTTATTTATATAGATCCCCGCCCATTTTGGTACCATATATCTAGTTCAATTAGAATTATAATTCAATATACCTTCTTCAAATTTTCAACCTATACTAATACCATAAAGCATAAGAGTTTGGTTGCTTATGTCAGGAAATACTAGTCTAAAAACTACATCATCACGTTAAAACCAACTGGAGCGGTGCACCAATGAGGAATGCTTCAAAATCTGGGATTTGTTTTCCTCTTATGAGATTCCACTGCATGCGTCACGCAAAACGGTTAAAGTGTCGCAAAACTCATGTATAACATAATTATTCCCTTCTTAAAGATCTTAAAAAAAGTCTGTGCCAGCATATATCTATCATTTAAGCTCATTATAACCTCTTTTATGTGACGCAGACGAATTTGGATGGGTCAGCTGGTCGTTAATACAAGACATATACATGACACTTGGTAGTCAGGAAGTTTTAAATTAGGTATTGGCTTTAACATCTATGTCGGAGTGCAATAGTCTGTGAAACGATGTGTTGGAGTGCAATTCCATTGCAAAGTCTATGGGCGTGGGGCAGAGTCAATAGTGACAATCTGGCGCGCGTCTCTCCAGTTCCCAGGTGACGGCCCGCCGGTGCGTTCGACTTTTGAAACTATCACGTTCCTAGCTATTATTATTAATGAGTTTGTGTAATTTGATATCGGGAACATTAAGTGATTGAACATTATAACTTGAGTTAATTAATAAAGTGTTATATTGCACCAACATTACCCACCAACGCTCACAGTATGAAAAATATGAAGCCATTAATGACGATGTCGGCGGAGAACCCTAGCCCCTATGCTTTATGCTTCTCTCGTTCTCTTATTCTCCGATATATATAATGTTAATCGTTCCTGTTTATAATTTAAAAATACGTTTAAATGTATTGCTAATAAACTGAAGTATTTTCTATAAACGTTCTAATAATTTTAAAAAATCAGGTGCACTGGAAAGTATTTTCCTGGAATATTTACATGATTGATATAAAAATAACTAAAACTTTATTTAATTAGACATTTTTAGTACATATTTAGCTACAGCTTACAACAATTCATCATTAATGCAAAACATTACAAGAGATAAAAATAAAATGCTTTTAAAGCTCTTGGCGTTTCGAGATTACGAGAATTGTTTTTATTACAAAAGATAAAAATATTTAGCAATTCTCGTAATTGCGTACGTGTAAGCGCTGTTGAAAATAAAAATGCTTTACTTTAATTTGAAAAATATTTTATAAATACTATATACATATTTGTCTGTGTCATTCTTATTTACGTACATATGTGACTGAATTCACAGCAATGTACTTTTTATGATGTATTATTTTGGGTGTTTTCGTCATTTTGAAACGGTTTAGATTAATTATTCGATCTTATAAATGGTTTCCCCCTCTCAGACTAATAAAACTACTAAATCTAAACTACTTAATATCAAAGTCCAGTAACTGTACTTAGTTTGAATTAATTACTTGAGCACTTGCTTAATAATAACGTAACACTATACTGGGTCACTACGCTTTCACTTTTGCTAAAAGGTTTTCTTCTTTAAAATCTTCTTTTGCTTTGTCTATTTATATAAAGGTAAAATTTCATTTATAGAAATCAAAATTGAAGTATTTTCTCTTTTACACATCTACGAGAGTCGAGAGAAAATAAATATGACTGAAAGCTTTTATTGAATTCGACGATTTACGTAATCCCTTAGACGTATTGAATCGATTCTGTTGAATTTCAACTGCTTACTGGCTTAAATCAATCCAAGTGTGTGAATACCTTATACAAAACTCTACTAAAACTTAGTTGAGTTCTTGAGCATTACGGTTTGGTCTTTTGTCCCGTTTATAATCACAAATTCAAAGTAAAGACTTAGAATATTAAATTTACAAGAACAAAGTGCGACAGCTACAACGAAAAGGTTTCTTAAATATACTGAATTGTAATAATTCTGTATAACAATTAGCAGAAAGTTATGTTAATGACAATAATACGGTAACATTTGCATAGCACATTTATTATTAGCAGGTAAATTTTTATAATACCCACTTTGCTAGGAGAGGTCCCGAGTAAAATTTCAGAGTGGTGAATTTACGAAATTACATTTTTTAATTTACCTGAGTCTAGAGTGGTGGGAGGCTTCGGCCCTGGCTAGTTACCTATAATGACGTGCCGCCAAGCAAAGAGATTTGTGTTCCGGTACGTTGTTGTGTAGGAACCTTACGAGTTGAATTGCTTCGTACAAGATTAGCGCGCTTCTATCTTAGACTGTATCACCACTTGCCATCAGGTGAGATCACAGTCAAGCGCTAACTTGGCGGAAATATAGAAACTATTACGTGTATATTGGTAAGGTTCTTTTTAGATACAATATTGAATTTGAAACATTGTTTTTAATTCGAATCGTGAGTATATTTTCTACAAAAAAATCTCTGCATAAAAAAATAGACTAATTAGATAATGACTGACACACTAATCTAATATATAAAATTATTGTATCATAGTTTACGTGTTTATACTCCTCCGAAACGGCTTAACCGATTTTGATGAAATTTTATATGTATATTCAGAAGGTATGAGAAAAGGTTTATAACAATTTTTTACGCCCCTATGTAGTTCACCTCAAAAGTTTTATTTTTATTTTTTGGATAATTTTTTTAATGATGTGGAAATAAAAAATACATAGTCTAAATCACATCTTTCTATCACCAACCCCTATTATTTAATAGTGATAATTGTTGTCATGTGGTAAAACAACGTTGGCTTGGTCAGCTAATATAAAAATGATCATAAATTAAAGCTGCAAATTTACCTTATGATGAAATGAAATTACTTATCAGATTTCATTATTATTTCCTCTGGTATTGCGTATAATCTAATATTTAAAGGAGTAATATTTTCTGAAACTTGTGAAATAAAAACTTTACAAATGTTTTATCCCTTCGTCCAGAGCCTTAACCATAAATTATAAAAATAACAGATAAAATTAATGTAAAAAAAATTAAACCGAATGTTTCTTTTTTCGATGCTGTCAGATTTACACCCGACTGTTACCTCATATGATGGGAAGTAATCACGTTTAACCTGGGTTAGTTACCTTTTATATTGCTGATAGTTTAGCGCTTGACTGTGATCTCTCACCTGATGTTAAGTGATGATACAGTCTAAGATAGAAGCGCGCTAATCTGGGTAAGAGGCGATATACCCCTTACGGTTACTACACAGCATCGTACCGGAACACAAATCTCTTTGTTTGGCGGTACGTCATTGCTGGTAGGGTAATAACTAGCCACGACCGAAGCTTCCCACCAGACCAGACTCAGGCAAATAAGAAAATACAATAATTAAAAATTCGCCCTATCGGGGATCGTACCCGGGGCCTCTGCTAGCAAGACGAGTACTCGCACCACTGCGCCAGCGAGGCCGTCATAATATCTCTTATGATCTTTACACAGCATCGTCCCAGATCGCAAACTTTTTGCATGGCGGCACACCTAATGATACGTGATAACACAGTCTTAAAGGGAAGCGCACTCATCTGGTAAAAGGTAAATTGCCTCTTATAGTTTCGACAAAAATCTACACGTTTTTACTGGTCGGGCGGTAATTAGCCATAGCCAAAGCCTCCCACTAGCCTAAACTCAGCCAAATTACAAAATACAATTTTTTATATCGAACCCGAGACCTATGCTACCAAAACGAATACTGCTGTCAAAATATTGCATGGAAAAAACCACCTCTAAAGTGAAAATGGAAAATAATTGACGGCTTCGCGCCATTTAATGCATGAGTAATTTTAACAAGTGATTGAACCTGGAAATTTGTTTTGTTAACCAGAAAATCAAATATGCACTGAATTATTGTAATAAGTTATTTGTACGCGGATTTCATTTGAGATTTATATTGAAAATGCTTCATTGTTTATTAACTTCGTTATTTACACACATAACGATTTTAATTTCTGACTGATCGAACTCACAGATCGAACTGACAGCTCGAAACTTGTTGTCGAAAATTGTTGCAGTCTTTAAAGTTTCCTCGTATTTCATAACATTTTGTAATATTGCACAATGTTTTTTTGGTATTTTTAAGTGTTGCCACTGTATTACTCGATAATTCCCAGAATTTAAGAGTTATCAGTGTTGTCACCCCATTATATATAGTCTAAAAATTTATGATGGTATATCGCATTAAAGCTAAACTAAACTAAAGCGCTAAACTGTAATAAGAAATAAAAGTTAGTATACATAGGATACCTTATACCTTTAGAGAGATCTCTTCCAGGAACCCCAGAAAATGGAAGAATTTTACAAAACATGTGGTGTGGGTACACAGATATGAAAAATCTAAGAATATGTCCGCATACATATTAGCTAAAGATCTATTATAAACATACAAATACTCAAACATAAACTACATATAATATATACATATATATACACACAGATAATTTACATAAATACTAAAGATATAACCATAAGGAACTGGATAGAAAAAACATATAAATTATGAATATTTCAGTCCTAATTGAAGTGATTTTTACTAAATTATTTAGTGTGTGTGTATTTAAAAAGGCCTCCTTTAGCCTCTTTTTGAAAGTATCATATCCAACATCATCTTTAAAAATCCTCAGAGAATTTTGATTTGATTTATCTATTAATATCACCCCATTAGCATTTCTTGCCAATATTTCAACTGTTTTACTTTTATTTCTTCAGTATTGAGCACTTCCTACATATTTGGAGTGGTTTTGATTATATTTTAAGCGTATGTAAATGGATTCAAGTGTGGTTTCGATAGCTTCGGTTTCTCCGCTTTTCCACCAACGAGTATATATAAAGCCGATATAGGGTAAAAAATGCCAACATGCTATTTTTATATAAAAAAGCCTTTCGCGGTAACAGCCAAAGAATAAATAATAGCGGCATTTGTATTCAGATCAAGTGCCATGAAGGCTTTAGGAGTAGCGTTTTCCTTGGTCGGTCCATTTGGACAAGTGCTTTCTTTTTAATGCGAACCTCTAAGGTGTACGACGTAAAGATATTCACAAGTTTAGCTTAACATTAATATACTTAATATAATATACGAATAAAATTTCGTTCCCATTTTATTATCATTTAGGCAAATATACAAACACATCTAGTAGACCCCAACGTAGCAAATTTAGTTAACACTAAACGTTATATATACTGCTCAAAACCAAAATTATTAGTCTTTATATTATATAATAACAATACAATTAATGTTAATATACTAGTGATTTTTACGAAATAAATAATAAAGAATATTTTTTTATGCAAAGTAGGTTTTTTTTTTTTTCATTTTATATGGGAAACAAAAGGTTATTTCATAAATTATAAATTGAGTAGACAAAACACAAATCAATAAAGTGTCCACTAAAAATAACAAACTGAACTACAATGAACGAAGAAAAAAATCTTAAATATATTATCAGAAATAAAAACTAAAACATAAAACTTCTTATTTAATGGAATTGCTCCAATTTGCTCGTAAAAAGGTAAACTGCAGTTAAAATAATCTATGCTAGTCAAAAACAGATTATAATCTGACAGTCTCGCTGGCGCAGTGGTGCGAGTACTCGCTTTGCCAGCAGAGGTCTCGGGTTCGATCCCCGGTAGGACGAATTTAGGAAATTGTACTTTCTAATTTGTCTGAGTCTGGACTGGTGGGAGGCTTCGGCCCCTGGCTAGTTATTACTCTACCAGCAAAGACGTACCACCAAATAAAGCATTTGGGTTCCGGTACGATGCTGTGCAGAAACCGTAAGGGGTTTATCACCTCTTACCAGATTAGCGAGCTTCCATCGTATCTGTATCATCTTCCACTGTATCATCACTAACCATCAGGTGAGATCACAGTCAAGCGCTAAATTGTCAGTAATAAAAAAAACATATTTAAAATAATCATAAATTATTATTATTTATATTCTTTTATTTATTTTTGTGAACTTAATATGTTTCATTTCAATTGTGAATACCAGTTTTGCCAATCATAGCGTCTTCGATCTAAATAGAGAGGAAATTGAATTGAAGGAACCGAACGATATGTGAAATGTAATTTGAAGACTTCATGTTTACCCATCAGTGTATATATTCATTTATTGAATAAGAGGTTTTCTATTATATCAAGTTGATATAAATTATTTATATGACAACGCGATAACATTATCCTGCCCAAAACTTTTAAATAATATGACTGTGCATGGTTAAAGTCTATCGGGACCATTGTTTCATTGTGAAATTGTTTAGTTGATGATTGTCACCTGTGACTAATTACACGTGATCATTATAAATCGAACCAGCCTGAACTGTGAAATAGTATGAATCTATTTCAAGGACACTTACTGTGTTTGGAAGAAATAAATCACTGTTTCTATACTCGTACTTTATTTGCAGGTTAAAGATGTCAGCTAAATTGACGTCGTTCCATATGTTATGGACTACCTCATGGGTCGGAAGATTTTCTCAATATTTGCCTGAAGTTGGAAAGTTTGCGGTGTGATCCACCCCTGTGCTTCGGACAGCACGTTAAGCCGTCGGTTCTGCGCCTGATGTCTCTCCAATTGTGTCAGATTCCCGTCAAATCGGACTATGAGAGAAAAGGAATAGAGAGTGTATTTGGGTACTATACCTGCCAACCCGCAATGGAGCAGCGTGATGGGTCTATGCTCTAAAAACCCTCTCACGTATGAGTGAGGAGACGCTGCTACATGACCTATTTTACGACCATATATTACTCCAGCGTTTACTTATAAAGTGAATTTCAATAAAATATATGTAAAATTCATGATTGTTTTTTATATTGTTACAAAAGGCAGTATCAAGTTAGGTGTATATTGTTAGAAATAACACACAAAACTATTATCGAAATTACATGTATCATGTCAATGAACTACAATATTTTCTGTGATTTTTCTTATAAAATGTTAAGGAGAAACGTTATTAAATTTATATCCTCAACTTCTTCAACCAGACCGAATTTGAGACATTATGTCATCATTAATTATTATTTAAGCAGTTGCCGTATACATTCGTACTGGGACGTAATAATCAAATAGCAATCGTAACAGAATCTGTGCTAAATATCTTTAAATTAGAGACAGCTTGTTTCAATATATAGTTAATATCACATATATTCATGTGAAAGTAGGTCATTCTTAGTTAATGATATAAAATAATAAAATATCTATAAATATAAAACCCAACGGCGAGCAAGAAGCGAGCTCGGTTTTACTATTGGCAAGCAACCATAATCATATTTCAATATAATAAGATTAAGGCAGGATGAGAAAGGCTGAACGTTAATTATACTATTTTTAAACAAACATTAAACATCCTACACGACACCATCTCTGCACTAACATGTATTGTATGCATTTAGCAGGTTGTTAAAATCCAACTGCTGGGCATAGGTCTCATACTTCATAAGAAACATAGATTTTAGAGTATAGAGAGAGTTTAGCAGGTTATACATAGTCCAGAATTGCTCCGGGAATATCCAGGTTTCCTCACAATATTTCCTTCACCTAAAAGCACAATGATTGTGTAGAAAGAATAATCTAACACGTAAGTTTCATTACTATAAAGAGAAACTTAACTTAACGGTAACATAAAAAAATATAATTTTTTTACGGCGTCAAGAAAACCAGTTTTTATATATTACTACGCAAAATCATCGACGTTCGCAGTCCGGGATTCTCAGGGTAATTGATATCAATTAGGGTACCATCGCGGTCCTTCGTAATGGCCGCTCGCGTAAGACATTGTTCGAAAATCTCGCTGTCTTTTATCAAGATTGTCATCCCGACAGATTGCGTTACAGAGAAGTTGGTCTCTTTAATAGCCAGACCAATAAAGAGAGTTCAAAACATTCAATCTTTATAAAGGAAATTTTATTTCGTAGATATAAGTAAACTTCACAGACATACACGTAAGCACAAGAAAAGCAAAAGTTGAAAGGGCCAAGGCGGACGTTCCTGGACCAAATCCAGGACATTTTAAATAAGCGCAAGGTCAAGAGTACTCTAAACCGATTGAAGAAACAGCCGCCTGCCCTGGTGCTCCAGTCGATACGATGTACAATACGGTAGCAGTATGCCCGGCCTGGTTAGTGGAACGAGAGCATTTGATGCCACTGACGGGTGGGAATTCCTCGCTGGCCAACATCATATCTTCCTTCCCCCTTCCCCCATCTTAAAATAATACTTTTGTGAAGGCAAACGAATCCGGGGTGCCAGAGTAGAATGTTTTCTCTGTGAGCCTCTGGTACCTCACTTAAGGATCAAGAGGGTTTCGCTGGGTTTTAATGGGTATTCTGGTTTTGTCTAATGAGTCTCACGCCCCCAACCGATGCCTATTCGGGTGGGGTGCGTAAATGCAATTCCCAGCGTAAAAAAAAGACGAACTTGTATGAAAGGCTTAATGAGAATGAAAGAAGCGAAGGAGATATGCAAGTATCGTGGCAAGTGGAAGGACGTGGTCTCTGCCTACACCTATGAGAATGAGGCGTGATGCTATGTATGTACATGAAAAGGAAAGACATATTCTACTTCTAGGTGCTGACCTCCTCATTTATAGAAAATGACTACACTGCTCTATTCCTGGTTTGGAAGCAAGCCATACCCTAGCATCTTGTCCCAGGTTATAAACCGCTTCTCATACAAATTTATCCAAAATATCAAATGATTAAACAACACATGTAAGAAAGAAAAACTGCCTTATTGCATCCTATTTAAAAGAAAGAAGATTTCACTCAAAATGCGTGCGACAGTCGCCTTATTGCTTAGAGCAATCTCTGTCAGGCAGCCTGCAAAGGAATAAGGATTGATTGTGGAAATATTGCCAGTCTCTTGAAAAGCTACAAGTTTGTCTTCTGAGGCAAGGAGAAATATATATATATATATATATAAGGAGCATAAAGCATGGGGGCGTAGGGTTCCCTGCCGACATCATCGTTACTGGCATCCATAATTCAATCTCCATACTGTGGGCTTTGGTGGGTAATGTTGGTGCAATCAAACACTTTATTAATTGACTCACATGATAATGTTATGTTCAATCACTTAATTTTCCCGATGACACTTTAAACAAACACATTAACAATAATAGGAACGCGACAGTTTCATTAGTCGACCGCTCTGGCGAACCGTCACTCGAGAACTGGAGAGACACGCCCCGGATTGTGACTATTGACTCTGCCCCACGCCGATAGATAAAAGGCGCCAGTGTCCCACAGACTATTGCCCTCCGACACAGCATTCCACAGACTATTGCACTCCGACATATAGTTTTCATTGTATAGTTTAAAAGGTTCAAAAGGTAACGCACAATGAAAGCGACTTCATTTTAAACTGTGTAAAGATTTTATGTAAAACAAATTCGTTATTATTCTTCTTTCTAAATGGAATGATAAAACGTATTTGCACTACTTTGTTAAAATAGAAACAATGTAGATGTAGTTTAACTTTCAAATGAGAAACGAAGCTCTGCCAACAAACATTAATTTTTCTCAGTGGCCCGCAGCGGTGCAAATATGGGGTCTACGTATACCTGTGTTTATAAAATGCAAAGCGGGCTTGTTTTTGCTACATATATTATAAAGTAAAAGTCGAATAAAGACAATGTACAAAATTTGTATCTCTAATCTAAACATATTCAACGTTTTGAATTTTAATTCAATCAATTGATGAACTCCTTGTTGTATTTTTCTTACGTCATTAAATTGTATATATAAAAACGTTAGGAGTGTAGGGAACTTATATAAAACCTTTTGCGACTGGCCTCTTCGCGTGTGCTAATAAAATAAATTCAAATAATTTCGAATAGAAAATTTCAAATTC
Organism: Elymnias hypermnestra; assembly: GCA_015832385.1. Taxonomy (NCBI): domain Eukaryota; kingdom Metazoa; phylum Arthropoda; class Insecta; order Lepidoptera; family Nymphalidae; genus Elymnias; species Elymnias hypermnestra. Next base: position 1,327,822 of record JACTOM010000007.1, on the reverse strand, counting down.
AAATTATTCCGAAGAGAAGATTTCGACAGCCACGCGAAGAGATCAGTCGTTGCTTGTTATCCGCGCCGTCAAGTCATATTCCGCTCATATGTATAAATCATCTGCCAACTATAATCATTCTCCACGGCTATGCTGGAGCATCCAACCCGCATATCGCGTCGCACTCCGGCATAGCCGAAAGAACGCAACGGGGCTAGTCGGAGCATCCAACCCGCACATCGCGTCGCACTCCGGCTAGCCAAAGTAGCATCCCGTAACGTCCCACTGCTGGGCACAAATCTCCTAANTTGCACTACTTTGTTAAAATAGAAACATTGTAGATGTAGTTTAACTTTGAAATGAGAAACGAAGCTCTGCCAACAAACATTAATTTTTCTCAGTGGCCCGCAGCGGTGCAAATATGGGGTCTACGTTATACTTGTGTTTATAAAATGCAAAGCGGGCTTGTTTTTGCTACATATATTATAAAGTAAAAGTCGAATAAAGACAATGTACAAAATTTGTATCTCTAATCTAAACATATTCAAGCGTTTGGAATTTTAATTCAATCTATTGATGAACTCCTTGCTGTATTTTTCTTACGTCATTAAATTGTATATATAAAAACGTTAGTAGCATCCCGTAACGTTCCACTGCTGGGCATAGATCTCCTTATTTATAGGAGAGAGGGTTTTTAGAGCATAGACCCACCACGTTGGTCCATTACGGGTCTGCAGGCTTTATTTGCATAAATATGACTTGCAAATCCTGATCACGCTTCGCTTAAGCCGAGTCTGATATTATAAATATAGATATAAATTTAATTTTTTTCATATATAATAAGCTATAACGGCCTAGTCTGCATGCATTGTCGTTTAGAGAAGTCTCCCTTCATAAAAATAAAAGTACTGATAGCTTAATCATTCTTTCTAATCCATCATTGTGTATTTCGTGGAACAAAAATGTCGTGAGGAAGCCTGCTTATCCCGAGCACAATTTTGGGCTATGTGTAGCCTGCTAACCCGAAGGGGAAAAGCATGGTGGGTTTAGACTCCTCTCTCCCATAAGTATGCCTGTGCTCAGCAGTTGATAAGAGATCACTTTAAGTGATAAGGCCGCCGATGCACATTAACGTTAGTGTTTTTTTTTCTCTTTGTATATTATGTTAAACTTAATTTTTGTGCAATAAAGTTTTTTTGTTGTTGTTGTTGAATTTAAGTAGGCTGTAACCTTTTTCATTATTTTCCTTATATCATAAGCTACTTGCTAGTGAGTGCCATCAACATTTGTAAGTATATTTTCACAACGTAATGAATTACGTAACCTAAGATATATTGTATATTAATAGTTGTTTCCTGCAAGCCTTGAATAGTTTTAATAGTCTCGTGATGTGTGTGTGTGTGTGCTGGTCTAAAATGATTTTTGTATTATTTCTAATAAAACCGGCTAAAGGCACATCGGTGGGATGATTTCAGTCTATGACCTACATGGGTATAGGAAAATACTTGTGATTTTTGTCAGTTTATACTCTATTTAAAAAAAAACATAATGAGCACGTCTATAATTATAAATCGCAGAGATCTTTGAAGAACGATGTAGCCACATTCCTTCGGTTTTATTTATTTGTTAAAAGAGAACTCAGGAATCCTTAACATTTCAATGTAACTTTGTGACAGCTTTTCTCTTTGCTAGTTTTAATTAAAAGGTATTAGTATTTATATAAAGAAAATTCTAGTCTGTAAACCTATGACAAATTAACGTTTTTATAAATAAATAAAAATTATATTATGTATGAAATACAAATAACTCCTTTGATAACGAAGACATATATATACACAATAAATACATGATTTCTCATAGACCTTGTCCCATTTCATAAGCCATGTAGTTTACTTTGCCGATGTATGACAAACGCAAACATTATACTAATTAAGTCAGCTATAAAAGGGCTTTGTAAGATAACTCTTTCATTCTTGAGTTAATTATAAGTAAACTGCACCATTAACGAAAACTCATTACTATGTTACAGTTAAAATTATAATTGTTTCCTCAAACAGATTCAGCTTTGAAGTGTGGTTTACGTAATGGTGGTCACATCAGGACTGCTGGCTGTGTTGAGCAATACGACCATAACACCAAAGACAATGCCTTCAAACAAAAATAAAAATGACTAAATACCTGCCCATCTCAATTCTAAAATCAATATTGACTTTTCTTTTAAGATTTTTAAGATCTCTCTCCAATCATGCCGTCACATAATACTATGAGAATGAAGGATCAGAGAGAGTGCACTTGTGAACTACATCTGCCAACCCGCAGAAGAGCAGCGTGGTGCTCTAATAACCTTCTCTCCTACGATTGAGGAGGCCTTTGCCGAATAGTGAGACGGTAATGACTGCTACTTACTTACCTGCCTATCACCAAAGATATACTACCTCTGAATAAAAATAAACTTTCCAATATGATCTAATATCAATAGAATTAAGAGGTAATTTATGTTTTACTAAATCAGCTCATAACATATCCTCAGTTAGGATTTCAGTCAAGCGTTGTCCGCAATTTAAAAAAAAATAAAAGTGCGTGTGAATATATTGAAATATTGTATAAAATATGTAAATTTTTGAAGTGAAACTTCTTAAGGCGCATGAGGGTAAAAATTTTATAGATGAATCGCGTGATTAGCGTCACGAAGATGTGCAGCATTTTTTATGCTAATTCGTTTGAAAGTTAGGTAGTTTTAATATTTACAAATAACATGTGGCATATTAATATGCCAGTCGTCTATTAAATCAAATCAAATCAAAAATATCTTTATTCAAGTAGGCATATTACAGCACTTTTGAATCGTCAAATTATATTTTTTTTCCACACTCTGATTCGGTATTCGGTTCTTCTGATGACGGTACTCAAGATCGGCTTAAAATCTAAAGTTACGAGGGTTCCTTCGCGCCCTGATCCGAGAAGAACCCACAACAAACTCAGTAGGGTTTTTTTTTACCATCATCATTACAATAACAAATTAGTTTACTATATTTTAATTAAAATTAGAGCAATTTGTTCACTCCCAAGCGTTTCTATCGTCTAGGTAATCTTGCAACTTATAATACGATTTTTCTATCAACTTTCTTTTAACAAAGACTTTGAATTTATTAATTGACATCTTTAGAACGTCTTGTGGGAGTTTATTATAGAAACGTATACAGTTACCCTTAAATGAGTTGTTAATCTTATGCAGCCTACTAGAATTTATAACAAGTTTGTTTTGGTTTCGTAAGTTATATGATGTACATTCACTCTTTTTATTAAAAGAGTCAATGTTTTTATGTACATACAACAAGTTTTCTAATATATATACGCAGTGAACTGTCATTATGTTAACTGCCTTGAATTTGTTTCTTAGCGACTCTCTTGGACCCATATTGTAAATCGCACGAACGGCCCTTTTCTGCAGCACAAATATTGCATCTATATCAGCAGCATTACCCCAAAGTAGAATACCGTATGACATAATGCTGTGAAAATAGCTGAAATATACCAGTCTGGCAGTATCAACATCTGTCAGACGACGAATTCTTTTAACTGCGTAAGCCGCAGAGCTGAGCCTGTTCGATAGACCACTTATATGGGGCCCCCCCATATTAATATACTATTTTTCATAAAATATAAAATAAAAATATATCCTAAATTCCCTGTTCTAAATTATAAATTCAAATACAAAATTTCATTAATAATTTCTAATATTGACAAAAAACACGTGGCATTTTTTTACAATTCGTCATTTGAGGTTTCAATAAATTATTTGTATTAATTTCCGACACTTTCAATATTTTAATGACATTCAAATTCATTAAATTCCTAACATAACTTCCTATTCACTCCCTCTAAGTCTCGGAAATCAAAAGTTTTAGATTTATATAAATATAAACAAGACTTAAAAATTAGTTCACGCTTTAAATTTCTTAATTATGTAAGTTCTACCAAAGATTTTCATTCTGTAAAACGTTTAGCTGTATCTGTATGTATTTGTAACAGAAATTGCAATTCATTTTTCATTGAAAACATATCATCTATGATCTAAATATGAGTGTGTACGTTTAATATTATTTTTTTTTTATGTATTTCTTGCTATTGCACACAAAGACTCAGAATATAAGGAAAAGAAAATTACCACATAATCATAAACATATTCATTTAATAATTACTTTCATAGACACATTCGTTGCATAATAATAATCACTTTCAGTTTATTGTGTAACGAATAGATTAGCAAATTGATTATAAACAATAAATATTAACCAATTTTATCACATAAGTGTAACTTAAATTTCATTTAATGCCTATAATGAGCAGCTTTAAAAATACAACTAGCATTTAAAGAGTCATAGTCAGGTACGTAGTCGCTAATTAAACTGACTTTTGTACCTGAGCATAAGCCTCATAAATATGCAGGAGTTCCCCGAGGCCCCGCCACCTTCCCTCTGCATCTCTTTAATATAGTAAACGACCCTTTTCTGCGATATATTACGGTCAAGGCTGGGACCAGCTATTATTTCGTAATAAGTATTTTAGTAATTTTCCTTCAAAATGTACATTGTCGGGAACTTTATCGTAATCAAGGCTATAACTTGTTCTTAAATCCATACCATAGCGCAGACTTAATATTTCCCAGTTATTTGGATTATCAGTGTCGTTAGACCGTTATACCAAACTTATTAATAAACGAAAACTTTCCGACTAAATAGTTGAATAGCTCTTCGATTGTCCGGCCGTGTTTTTATTGGCCCCTGTAATTTGCCCGCGCTTTTTGACGGAAATAACCATCGCCTGCCCAGCGGGTCGAATAACGCTAAAGTGGCTCTTGGGACTTAAATGTTCATGAAATATTACCAAATGTTATGATTTTTAAGGTGTTTATGAAATTAAGACTCTGATGTAGAGTCATATTGCACTAAACTTTGAGACAGATAATAAAGTCCGTATTGTATTTATACGCTCATATCTTAAAAATTAAAATTTAGATCAAGGGTTTTCATTGTTATTCACATCACTTATATTATATTATTGAAAACATAAATAATCACTAATAAACACTCACAGTTCAAAAACCACCACAAAAAAACGCCGTTAGTAACGGTCACTTTGTAACTGGTTTATTTTTTGTTTCCATACTCTCTGGTGTTATATCTAGATGATACACATTATGACTTAAAAAGAATGAGAAACTTATATTTCTGATTGCTCGAGTTGAGACAGAACTATCGTATCATCATTCACCTATTTGGTCGGTATTATGCATCAGAGCCACGGAGAGCACTTTAAGCCGTTGTTGCTGCGCCTGATCTCTCCCAAGTCGTATCAGATAGCCCTTTCATCGGACTACAAGTGTGAAGGAATAGAGATTACACTTGTGTTAGCACATACACACGCGTAATACACACAGTAACATACACACGCGTGTAATACGCCTGCCAATCTGCAATGGAGCAGCGTGGTGGTTCTATGCATTAAAAACCCTGCCGCCTATGAGTGACGGGACTTGTGTCAATCAGAGAAACGTTATCTTTAGATATGGCTATGGCACAATGTTATCTTAATTATACGATTGAACTTTACCTTTCGCGTTGAAATTTTCCAATAAAAAGTAGCCTCTTGCCAATTCGCATATTTAAACATTTCATTCAATTTGACTTATGTGTTTATTTATTTTCATTAGTCATTGAGCGTTTTTAATAAGATTATTAGAAATGGAATAGACATTGGAAAATATATTTTTATTTGACAATTCACAAAAGTGCTGTAAAAACCTACTTGATTGTATAAGTTTTCATTTCATCTGATTTACGCTCTACTCTTTTAGAAGGTATATGGTTTCAATTCCCGATAATATAAAATTACGAATATGTATAATATATAATAATTTACATAGGTATAAACTGTTAAGAAGCTTCGGCCGTGTCTTGGTAATACTTTATAAACCGAATTGTGACCTTAAAAAATTATTTTAAGCCCCAAAGAAATATATGCGATCTCTCTCCGGTCGTGTCAGATTTCTGTCACATCGGATTATGAGAGTGACGTAATAGAGAGTGCCCTTGTGTACTATGCTGCCAATATGCAATGGAGCAGCGTCGTGGGTCTATGCTCTAAAAACCGTCTCTCATACATGTGACGAGACCTGTCCCCAGCAGTGGGCTGCGTTGATGGGCTGCTACTTACTTTTACTTACTCTAGGAACAAGACAGAAGAACATCTGTTCTGTGATTTCGGGGAACCATCCAGTGTTTCTTCGATTGTCTTAGATGGTGTTTATATAAAACAACGGCGGCATTGACCGAGATGTTACTGGCAGGATAAATGCAGGTTGGATGAAGTGGCGGCAGGTCTAGGGGACAATTTACGATGCCAGAATGCCCCTCAAACTAAAGGGGAAAATTTATAAGACCATTGTAAGACCTCTCATCCTGTATGGATCAGAGTGCTGGGCCATCAAAGGGGAGAATGAAAGGATATTGCATGCAGCGGAGATGCGAATGTTGAGATAGAGTGGAAGGCTATCTTGGTATGGACATGTCATGAGAAGGGAAGATAGCCATGTATGCAAGAGGGTCCTAAATATGATGGTAAGCGGCAGGGCCGGGAGAGGGCGACCAAAAAAAATGTGGATGAACTGTATGAAAGAGGATATGTGTGTAAGGAGTGTGAATGTAGAAATGCTGTGCTGACCCGACCTAATGGGATAAGGGCAAAGAAACGATCATTTACTTTTACTTGCATTACTCAAGAAATAATTGCATTGATACAAAACGATGTAAAACTAATTAACAAGCAGAAAATTAATTTTCCTATTACCATTAACATATTAATTTCCTAGATTGTAGTATCACTTGAGTGATATTTACAGGTGAGTAAAATAACTTTCACATTGATTAAAGAAGAGGAATTGTTAATTTAAATTTTCAAACGAATAGAAAATTCATTATGCAGTAGGATAGAAAACAAATAGAAGGAATTGCTCGTAAATCTAGTTCACTATCACTGAGATTGTTTTCTCAGTTATATAAATTGTATTTGTGCAAACTCTGATAAAGTTTTGTCATTAAAACTTACACATAACTCAAATAAAAGTAAATATTATAAAATTGCACGATCTTTCTTTGTAAATCAAACCAGATCTGTAATTATTATATCGAGTACATTTGGTCAAACACTTTTGAATCGTCTAATAGAGATATCTGTAATATAATTTCCTATTTTCGACTGACGATGTTATTAAAGAACGACTTAAAATCAAAAGTTACGATTGTAAATTCGCATCCCCTTCTGAGTAGACTCCACAAAAACCTCATTCAAATATCCCTTTCTGTCGTCTGTATTATATCAATTTATTTCCGAAAATTATAGTTAGTATAGAGTTCATTAATTCTCAAGCTTTTCTTATTGTTCAAGTAATTTTTCAAATAATAATGTAATTAATTAATCAGTTATATTTTACATTTATTACAATCTTTAAATAGTCTTCTTAGTGTTTATTATACAAATGTATACAATTAGATTTAAATGAATTGTTAATAATTAAATGTAGTCTGTTAAAATTTACACCCATTTTTACATCTACCTTTAACAAAACCTTTATGAAAAAAACTTTGATTGCATTTTATATAGTGTATTAAATGAGACGCAATTACATTTTTAATAACCCTTTTAATTCTATTAAGATTTTTCAGTTAGCCTTCTTTTAATCGGTTCAGTGTCATCGTTATCCTGCAATTAGTATAAAATTAGCAACAATTTTTAATGTTTAGGAAATTATAAACATTTTAAAAATAAAATAATAACATTGTGAATTTGAGTCAGATTTTTTCAAGTCAAGTTTTTTTGTTGAGATTTTCTGAATATTAGTTGGGAAGGAGAGCCCGTGCCTCGGAGAGCACGTTAAACTCGTTATTACGCCTTCGTGAAATCTCGGTCGGACTCATCCGGGACATAACAGAGGAATGTGCGAGCGCTCCTTGGATGTTCCAGTAATGGAAAAAGAGGGTTCCACTGGGTATTGCGAAGTATCCCCATCGCCACACTCCCGACGCTAGTCGGGGTGCATTGAAGCATTACCCAGTGTAAAATAAAATACGTCTTTGTTCCTACGCCTGATTTCTCTTCGATTGAGTCAGATTTCCGTTACATCGGACTATGAGAGTGAAGAAATAGAGGGTGCACTTGTGTACTATGCCTGCCAATACTCAATCGAGCAATTGTGGGTGGCATATGCTCTAAAAACCCTGTCGCATATAACTGAGGAGGCCTGTACCCCACAGTGGCACGTAGGCTGCTACATATCTTACAATAGAAAACTATTTCATTGTTTTGTTAATCTGAAAATCAATTTAAAGTAGTATTGCACTATTTCATTGAAGTGTGAAGCAGCCCTAGTTCTGTTTAAATATGCATACTTAAATTATGAGATTTAGTGGGGTAGTTGTTCCTGAATATGGAGCGGCAGTTTGAAGTTTTAACGGCGGTACTTTGCGCGCCGACTGAGACTTCGGTAAGAAGTTCACAATTAATGTATCTCTTTAAACTTAGTCACGAAATAGCGGGGAAATGGGATAATATTTAAAACGCGCTATGCCGACCGCTACATCAACGTTATAACGACTATATAACCATTTTATATCAAAATCAAATGACTCCTATCGTCTCTGTCGACTTTGTGGAAACTATTTTATTCACGAATATGGATATTCCTCCAGATTTCACAATATAAGTGGATTAAAATATATTTAAAGCATTAGCTATCGCTAATCTTAGGAACTACTGGTCTGAATTGACCAATTCTTGCAGTGTTAGATAACCCATTTATCAAGAAAGGCTATAGACTAAATATCATCACGCTACGATCAATTATAACAGTGCGTCAATGAAGAATGTTCCAAAATCAGGGGTATTTTTTTTCTTTTTGAGACATTGCGCTGCATGCGCTGTGTAGCAAGTTAAAGTTTCGTAGAAATCAAGTATGACTGAATTGTTCCCCTTTAAAAGTTTTAGAAAAAAGTCGACGACAGAATGTATCTATCTTTTAAAGTTAGCTCACTAACTTTGGTCATTCTCTGTGTGTTATAGGAAGTGGAGACAAAGTTGCGTGGATCAGCTGGTTTTCTATATAATCATTGTATTTGGCGTTTCGAAATTTATCTGACAGAACTTTTCTATCGGTACGACGAATAATTGAATAACGTATTTGATTTAATAACTTTATGCAACAGATTTAGATTTTTTGCATTTAGATTATATGTTAATTGTCTGTCTTTGGGCTACAGATTATGGCGAAGCGAGAAGAACCATTTTCGTATTTGTATGTATGTTTTAACAATAACTACTGGACTGATTTGAAAAAGTTGTTTACCTTTAGACAGCTGCATTTTCTCTTTACCTTACTTTCTCCAAAAATAGGGATCCCTAATAAAATACGTTAATTTAACCAAAAACAACAAATCAAAACAAATCTAAAACTTTACATTTCCGAGAAAGGAATGTTAGGAATTTATTAAAATATTAGAAGTGTCGAAAATTAATACAAACAATTTATTGATAATATTTATATTAAATCTCAAATGACGCATTATAAATAAAAACGCCACGTGCTTTTATCAATAATAGAAATTACAAATTGAATTTAGTTTTTAATTTCAAAAAAATTAGAAAAGAGAATTTATGAAATATATTTATTTTATATTTTATGAAAAATAGTATATTAAATTATTAACTGAAGAGTTAGAATGCCACATGGTATTTGTAAATATTAAAACTACCTAACCTTCAAACGAATAAGCATAAAAAACGCTGCACATCTTCGTGACGCTAATCACGCGTTTCATCCGTAAAAAAAATTGCCTTAGAGAAGTTTTTCTTAAAAATAGTTTTTGTTGTCAACTAGTAAGATGTCTGAAAGTATAAAATTCTATTAAAACGAATGTCTTTACCATACAGTTTTCTTTAGAGAATATTTTCTCATAGTAATATAAATCCTGTCATAAAAACGTAGGTTATATAATGAAAAATCACGCAATAATATGTACCTTCTTTTGGCAATATTTTCTCGATACATTGTGCTCGCGCGAGGGTGCCATCAAAACTTTCCTTTGAAATATTTATTTCGCAAATTAGACGTCAATTTCATAGCTACTGTGATTGCTCTTCGTAAAAGTTTAGTAGAATATAAGCAATAAAGAATGTTATTCGACAGACTTTGAGGGATTTAGCCTTGGATTTTAAATTCATTCTTTACTACCTGACCCGTGCAACTTCGTCTGCGTACACTTAAAGGTAAAACGTTATCTATTTAATGCTTATATAACTGAGCTAATAGTCTAATGAGCCTTAAATATCTCTTAGTTTAATACAAGCTTCTTTGATTGTAAATAAAATTGAAATCTAATTAGAGTCGGAAACAAAATGAAAATAATCATCAGAATCATTTGAGTAGTTTCGAATTTCATCGCCATTAAACTCTGTAACCAAAGAATTTTTATATATATATACCTTGATATTAATGAATTATACCATACAACCTCTTACCAGGTAAGCTCGATACCATTTTAAGACTGTATCAAAATCAAAATCTTCTTTTATTTAAGCTTAAAAAGCACTTTGAATCATCGGTAGTCTGTCTGTTGGTAACAAATCTGCCACCGGTTCGGAAAGTTAAATCCGCTGAGAAGAGACCGACAAGAAACTCAGCGGTTACTATTTTGAAAGTTTTGTATGTTACAATGTGTAATATATTGCTTCTGTGAGCAACTGGAATCGAGTCCAAACATTCTATCGCTTAAATAATCTTCAACATTATAATATACCTTTTATAAAAGAATGTATTTGACGTATTTCTTAAAATTATATGGAGGCAAATATAAANATATATATATATATATATACCTTCCTTGATATTAATGAATCATTAAAGAGGTAAATTGTAATAATTTTGAAAAGAGGAATATTAAAATTACCAATTAAAACAACCTCTTACCAGGTAAGCTCGATGCCATTTTAGACTGTATCAAAATCAAAATCTTTTATTTAAGCTTAAAAAGCACTTTGAATCATCGGTAGTCTGTCCGTTGGTAACAAATCTGCCACCGGTTTGAAAAGTTAAATCCCCTGAGAAGAGACCGACAATAAACTCAGCGGTTACTATTTTAAAGAGAGTTTTGTATGTTACAATATGTAATATATTGATTCTGTGAGCAACTGGAATCGAGTCCAAACATTTTCATCGCTTAAATAATCTTCAACATTATAATATACCTTTTATAGAATGGATTTGACGTTTTCTTAAAATTATATGGAGGCGAATCTAAAACTGCGGTATCTTATTAAAAATGCGTATGCTCAGTCCGACAAATGATTTCTGAACCTCCTTCACTCTAAAATGTGGAATTACAAGTTTATTTTTATCTCTTGTATTAAAATTGAGTGTTTCACTTTTTTCGCTGTATAAGAATATTGTTTATTACGGATATATCAGGTATTCTTCAATATATATTGCCATAGTACTGTGAGAATTGATGTTTCTTTGAATTTATCTCTTAGAGAAGCACGAGGTCCCAATTGATGTATGTATTATCACTTACACCCATGTTTCTGTCTTTTTACTTTTTCGTTACATCGTTTTTTCATTACATCGACATTCGACGGCCTCGTTGGCGCAGTGGTACGAGTATTCGCTTTGCTAGCGGAGGTCCCGGGTTTGATCCCCGGTAGGACCAATTTAGGAAATTATATTTTTTAATTTGTCTGAGTCTGGACTGGCGGAAGGCTTTGGCCGCGGGTAGTTACCACCCTACCAGCAAAGACGTACCGCCAAACAAAGAGATTTGTGTTCCGGTACGATGCTGTATAGAAACCATAAGGAGTATATCGCCTCTTACCAGATTAGCGCGCTTCCATTTTAGACTGTATCATCACTTACCATCAGGTGAGATCACAGTCAAGCGCTAAACAATCAGCAATAAAAAAAATATGGACTTTCAAATCATAACGATGCCAAAGAACTTTTTATTTCAATAATTATACCCAGATGAGTATGTTGCAGATTCTTCTCACAACGGGGCATGAACGAGCTTACTCACACGAGACTTTAGGTTAGATTTCTTTTTTTACTTTACATTTTTAAGTCGTTCTTTCTTATCAAAAAAATTACTAAATTTGACGATTCAAAAATGGTGAAATAGTCTACTTGAAGGAAGTTTATTTGATTTAATTACATAAAATTTCGACTAATCGACAACATATTATACTCTAGATATGCAAATAATCAAACACCATAATTTTTGAACACATTTCTCTATGGAGAAAAGAATTTGGATCAAAAATCATGCAAATAGTTTTCTTTTTCAAAAATTTCAGCCTAGGAGTTGATTTCGTGACTATATCTACAAGAATTCTCACATTGAATAACAACTACAATTAAAAACGTAAGTTAAATGCAAAAAACATCATACCTATTCTAAATATAAGTGCTGAAAGCGATCGTTACAATATTTAATTAAAGAAGGCAATTATAGCTGACCTTTTATTAAATCAGTTCTCTTCTTGTCAATGCTAACACTTTAAGAATGATTGCAAAAAGTTCACCCTTTAAATTAAACGACATAAAAGTCAACGTAGAATCCGATCTCAAAAGGCCTGTTTGAGAGGACGTCTCTGACAGTCTTAAGTAGGGTGTAATTAGGACACGGGAGAAGTCAGAACCAGAGTAATTAAAATTAACTCTTTTGTTCTTTGAAAAGAAAAATGCCTAATAAAATGTTCAAGTTTCTAATATTCCTGAACGTAACAACCACCTATTTGAAATTATGTATTTTTATAGTGTAACTATTGTGTTACGCATTTCGAGGTGAAAACAACTATAATAAGAAATCTATATCCTTTGTCTTTTAAGTAGATTTTATTGAAACTTTCATATTATAATTTAAGTAGCAGCCCAATAACGTCCCACTGCTGGGCTCAGACCTCCTCACTCATAGGAGAGAGGGTTTTTAAGGCATAAATTGACCACGCTGATTCAATTCTGGTTGGCAGGCAAAGTACACAAGTGCACTCTTAATTCCTTCACTCTCACAAGGTCGGAGAGACATTAGGCCCAAGATCGACCGCTTAACGTGCTCCTCGAGACACAGAGGTGGAGGACATCACCAACTTCCAAACTTCAGGCAAATGCTTAGAACATCTTAATAGAACTCTCAATATTTGTTGTTTATTTTAACCGACTCAGGACTCGAAGTCAGGGCCTCATGTCAATGGCCGAACACGCTGACCAATGAGGCAGTTAAAATCAGGGTAAAGTGTTCTAATTAAAAATATTCTCTAGCCTTTTGGGTTTATATCTTTAAAGGGTAAATATAATCTCATGCTGATTTTTATATAATATAATACAGTAAAACCAACCATTGCAAGAGCCTTGTAATTCAATCAAAAATAATACGTCTACAGGGAAAAATAAATATCTTCTACAAGCAATTAAATTTAGAAATACTTGCAAGGAATGTAATTTCCAAAGGCATTGTAACATTTTCTTTCTAGATACCAAACACTTGAAGTTGTTGAGTAAAATGTAAGAAAACAGTAACGTTGGAAGCATTCCAATTTCTTTGTATTGCAACTTGGTTCGCCGAGCGTTTTTCTTAACTTTTAAGTAAAGGAATATACCGTAATAAATGTTTGTTGGATTAATATATACAATAGTTAGACTGATTTCGGCGAGATTCACATATAGATAGTTGATAATACAGAGGCGTTATCATCTCATTAATTTAAATACGTAAACGCTAAACTAAGTTTGTCTTATGGACCTGTAAGAACGATGTAGGTTTACTTTTTCATGGATATCCCAAAGGAGAACAGGTCTTTCAACTATTTCCAATAATCTCTGAAATCGACCGATTCTGTTTAGGACTCATTGCACATATGTAACAAAATTTTACATCTCATCAAAATAACAAAATCAAAATATTATCTATATATATATATATAAAAAAAAATACTTTTGAATCGTCAGTGGTCTGTATGTTGGTAAAAAAATGTACCACCGGTTCAAAAAGTTGAATCCACTGAGAAGAAACCGGCAAGAAACTCAACGGTTAATCTTTCAAAGATAATTTTGAATGTTACAATGTGTAATATGCTTTTGTGAGCAACTGAAATAAAGTCCAAACATTTCTATCGCTTAGATTATCTTCAACATTATAATATGCCTTTTGTAAAAGGATGTTATTGACATACTTTTTTAATTAATTTTTGAAAGAAATAATTTATTTTTGAAATATAGATCGATTTTCGCAATTCTTTCTATTATGTATAAAAGACGTAGCAAACTATATAAAACAGATCGAGCTATTCATGATATATCGCCGGTACGCACTCTAAGGGTTAATATTGACAAACCATAGTTCCTTCACTTTCATAGACGTGGCTGGTGACTTATTATACAGAGAAGTGCTTTCACTATTGATATTAAGTTATTTGTTCCTGCTAATCTCTGAAAAACGTAACACAAATTATATTATTAGGGTCGTCGAAAAAAGACTATGGTTAATGTAAGCGATTAATCACGCAAAATTACTCGAACTTAGTGCCGCCTCGAAAAACTGGAATGTGTTGGACAGCTGGTGGGACTGAACACGTAACACATTATTTTTTTATTGCATACTAGCTGTTCCACACGATGACACCTTCGTAGTACCTAAGNGGCTAAATATATGGCAATTTGCGAAAATTCGTGCTTATGATTACATTACGGAATGAGTAAAAAAGATAGAGTAAGTAGCAGCCTACTGACGTCCTGTTGCTGGGCACAAGGCTCTTCCTTCATAGAAGAGAGGGTTTTAGAGCATAGACCCACCACGCTGCTTCAAAGCAAGTTGTCAAGCTACAAATACCCCAGAATTACTCCCGAGGGACGCCGGTTTAAGGATCAATTTCTATATTAGAATTTTTATAGTCTTTTCAAATATATGTTGTCTCATAATTATTAGGAGATACTGTTTCATGTTCATTTAATTATTTGATTTATATTCCAATTATTGTTTTTTTTTTAAATAATCACGAAATTTTTCACTAATTAATCTACTGGATATGAACAATCTAAATATTAAGTATTGATTTGATAAATTGATAAAAATACTATAAATAGGGTAGCAGAATTCAGTATACGTGTGATACACCAACAGGGTGTTACTCTGCCCGAAATTATGGCCTTTTATTATGTGGAAAACGTAGTCCTGCACAATATATATTAAAATGAATTGATATATTATTTTCTATCATTTCCTTGTAACGCATCACTANGCCTTTTGTAAAAGAATGTATTTGACGTATTTCTTAAAATTATATGGAGGCAAATATAAAACTGATTGCGCAATCTTATTAAAAATGCGTATGCTCAGTCCGACAAATGATTTCTGAACCTCCTTCATTCTAAAATGTGGAATTACAAGTTTATTTTTATCTCTTGTATTAAAATTGAGTGTAATTTCTTTTTGAAATATAGATCGATTTTCGCAATTCTTTCTATTATGTATAAAGGACGTAGCAAACTATATAAAACAGATCGAGCTATTCACGATATATCACCGGTACGCACTCTAAGGGTAAATATTGACAAACGATAGTTCCTTCACTTTCATAGACGTGGCTGGTGACTTATTATACAGAGAAGTGCTTTTACTATTGATATTAAGTTATTTATTCCTGCTAATCTCTGAAAAACGTAACAAAAATTATATTATTAGGGTCGTCGAAAAAAGACTATGGTTAATGTAAGCGATTAATCACGCAAAATTACTCGAATTTAGTGCCGCCTCGAAAAACTGGAATGTGTTGGACAGCTGCTGGGACTGAACACGTAACACATTATTTTTTTATTGCATACTAGCTGTTCCACACGATGACACCTTCGAAGTACCTAAATATATGGCATTTGCGAAAATTCGTGCTTAGGATTACATTACGGAATGAGTAAAAAAGATAGAGTAAGTAGCAGCCTACTGACGTCCTGTTGCTGGGCACAAGGCTCTTCATTCATAGAAGAGAGGGTTTTAGAGCATAGACCCACCACGCTGCTTCAAAGCAAGTTGTCAAGCTACAGATACCCCAGAATTACTCCCGAGGGACGCCGGTTCAAGGATCAATTTCTATATTAGAATTTTTATAGTCTTTTCAAATATATGTTGTCTCTTAATTATTAGGAGATACTGTTTCATGTTCATTTAATTATTTGATTTATATTCCAATTATTGTTTTTTTTAAAATAATCACGAAATTTTTCACTAATTAATCTACTGGATATGAACAATCTAAATATTAACTATTGATTTGATAAATTGATAAAAATACTATAAATAGGGTAGCAGAATAAATGAATATTCAGTATACGTGTGATACACCAACAGGGTGTTACTCTGCCCGAAATTATTGCGTTTTATTATGTGGAAAACGTAGTCCTGCACAATATATATTAAAATGAATTGATATATTAAAATATGCTTCAACAATTGCTTTCACGTGCTTGCTAATTAACTTGTGTGCATGAATTAAATTTATATGCTTTCAAATTTCAAAGTCTGTGCGAGAAAATCTTGTTTACGAAAAGTTTTTGAAACGAATGTGGGGACTGCGAAGTTCTATTCCAAATTTAGTTATCGTCTATAGAGTAAACAGAACATTCAAACAAGTCATATAAAAAAATACAGTCACTTCGTTCACAATCTTAGTAGATTGAACTTGTTATATAGAAAAAAAAGACGCTGTAATTTTATTCGCAAATGTATTTAAATCAAACTTAAATACTGAAAGAAAAACTGTATTAATAAGAAATGTCATCCACTACACGTTACAAAAATGTATTTGAATTTGAGTAGAGAAATATAAGGTATTTTAGTAACGACTATTGCCTCGTTGGTCTAGTGGTTAGCATGTTCGACTACAGACATGAGGTCTTGGAATCGAGTCCCGGGTCGGGCCAATTCAAAAATGGATATTCAAGTTTCTATTAAGATTTTATCAATATTTCTCGAGGTTGCCAAGCCGCAGTGGAGCAGCGTGGTGGGTATATGCTCCATAAATCCTATCTCGCATGAGTGAGAAGGTCTGTGCCCAGCAGTGGGACGATAATGGGCTGCTACTTAGCCTTTTTTCTTAACGATTATAAATTTAAGCAAGATTTGTTGTATATAGGGAGAGATGAATTAATTGCAGGAATTTAATAATATCGTACAGTTGTTAAATATTTTTTTATTATATGCAGGTTTACGCTTAACCGTGATTGCCTTGTCGTTCGATACTTGGCTTTTCAGATAGTAGCGGTATTGAACCTGGAGCAGGTACAACTAAGGCACTCTTTATAAAGAAACTTCTGTTTAATTGTTGTTGTTTATAATCACCATTGCAAGTTTAACCAGAACAACTGCACTTCCTGGCAAAATTTTGGGTTAAACAATAGTCTATGTTACTTCTGACAGAATTTCTAAAGACGTTCCAGTAAATTTTTCAATGTTCCTTCTTTATATAATAAATAGATTGCATTAGTAGATACTAAATTTGAAGCAATATGAACTTGCTCGTTTTCAAATCCAACGCTTATCAACCTAAAGCATCATATTTTGTCGATTTTAAAAAAAGGAAACCTTTCGATAGGAAATCTCTTAAACCTCGTAAAGTGCCTCTTAAGGAAGCCATTTTGAAAGTATTTATATTAAGCCGAGAAAGCTTAAGGTAAAACAAAGCATTATTCAAGCTAAATTGAGTTCTCACTTCAAAGTCATTGAATTTTCAACGTTTTCCGATAACTACCTCGAGAGAATAGTTTTCTTGTGATCGTTCGACGCCTTCGCAACTCAACGAGGTAAAGGTACGCTGTAATATTGTTCATCGGTTGAAAATGATATGTATACATATTTATCAGTGACAGACTAACGCTTGACTGTAAGCTTACCTGATGTTAAGTGATGGTAATTTAAAATTAAAAAGTGATTTCTGCGTGAGAGATAACCTCATAAGGATTTATATACAGAATCTTACCAAAACGAATTATTTTTGACATTTATAATGAATTATTTTCCTTGTAGGGTGATAATCAAAAACTGCTGATGCCTCCCACCAGTCCAAGCCTAGAAGAATTAGAAAATATAGATATCTTAAAAGACCATTCCAGTAATCGTGCCCGGATCCTTTAATAGCACGAGTACTCGCACCATTATCAGAAACAGATACATACATATACTTTTTCATTTATCCAATCAAATTCAAATACATTTCGAAAAACTTGTAGTTAAGGAAATTTGATATATTAATATACACTCATTTTTATATTAATTCATTAATTTCTTTATTAAAAAATCGTGGAGTGCTATCTATTGAAAACTCAGGTAAAATATTTAAAGGTCCTTCTATTTAATGAGTTTAAGAAGTACGTGCTCGATGAAGTATTCTTTTAAGATTATTAAATTAATTCTTTACCTGCATATCAGACAAAAGTGTTTTATGCACGTTACCATTAAGGGATTTGTGTATTTATTCTTTTCAATTTATTAAGTCTATTTTATTTCTTCTCACGTCTGCTATGTGCCAGTGAAAATCTCACCTAAATCTGTGAATTATGTCAAAGCTTAGCATTTTCGATTGAATAAAGATTATGATAACAAACTGCCTTATTTATCTGTTATATATATAAGGAATATCCAGGTCTCTCTATTCACTATTCTCTATCTATCTATTGACTCATCAGATCTGGAACCATAAGGGGTAGAGACTTGAAATTTGGTAGAAATATTCCTTTTGCCGATAGAGGTCAGCTAAGAATGGATTTTATGAATTTTCACCCGCAAGAAGGGGGGGTGGGGGTGTTAACTATTGACTCATAACGTAGTAACTCACAGTACATAGCTCATTGAAGTATTTATACGTATGTATCTTATTTGTAAAACAATTTGCCTAAGCCCATTAACGTTCCACTGCTGGGCACAAACCTCCTCACTCATATGAGAGAGGGTTATTAGAGCATAGACCCACCACGTTGCTCCACTGCGGATTGGCAGGCATAGTACACAACGTCGGACTGCAATTTATAAATGAATATTTCAGACTATTTTTACGAACACATAAATCCTTGTGAAGCAGATCGGGGTCGCTTGGTCAATATAAAAAACGTGATCACGATACCATTTTATTTTTAACATTATTTAATTAATGCTAACACAACGTTGCCGGCAAAATAAGCTGTCGCAGTTTGTTCCACGTACATTACAAAACAAACCATGATATGGGTCGAACAAATATGAGCTTTATATAGGTTTATGTGTTTATGAGCACGGTAATAGGTCCAACATAAGACCGAGAGTAGGATATTAAATGGGTTGTAAATGAAAAACGACTGTCGCCTCGGAACGGGGTGCAAGGACACTATTTACAACGGGCTGGCTTCCTAACATTAATTTTTACGCTTATTTTTCTATCGGCTTTTATGTTTGCCATACCGTATAAGACGACATAATGCTGGTAAAATACAGACATATTTGTAAAGTTTTTGGAATAGAAACAATACAATTTACCGTGTACTGAAACGTATATGTAGCGTCAGCACTAGTTAGCTGAGAAAGAGAAAGAAAGAGGGAGAATTTACTATATTGCACACAAGATTAAAAAATACATACCAATAGGAGACGTAACTATCACATAAGCGTGTAAAGGCGGTCTTATTATTGCAAACAATCTCTTCCAGACAACATTTGTATTATAACAAACTGAATAAAATAAATAATAAAACAGTAGCAGCTCATTAACGTCCCACTGCTAGACACAGGCCTCCCACTCGTATGAGAGAGGGATTTTAGAGCATAGACCCACCACGCTGCTCCTCTGCGGAATGGCAGGTATAGTACACAAGTGTACCTCTCTTTTGCTTCACTCTCACAGTCCGACGTGACGGCAATCCGACACAACCAGAGAGATCAGGCGCAGGACCGACGGCTTAACGTGCTCTCCGAGGCACGGGGGTGGATCACATTTCGGGAAAATATTGAGAAAATCCTAATAGAAAACTCAATACCGATTTCGAATTGGCCCGATCCGGGACTCGAACTCGGGACCTCATGTCTGTAGAGGTAATGTGCTAACCACTAAACCAATGAGGTAGTTCAACTTGAAGATACACACGGCGACGGCCTCGCTGGCGCAGTGGTGCGAGTATTCGCTTTGCGAGGTCCCGGGTTCGATCCCCGGTAGGACGAATTTAGGAAATTGTATTTTCTAATTTGTCTGGAGTCTGTACTGGTGGGAGGCTTCGGCCGCGGCTAGTTACCACCTTACCAGCAAAAACGTACCGCCAAACAAAGAGATTTGTGTTCCGGTACGATGCTGTGTAGAAACCGTAAGGGATATATCGCCTCTTAACAGATCAGCGCGCTTTCATCTTAGACTGTATTATCACTTACCATCAGGTGAGACCACAGTCAAGCGCTAATCTGTCAGCAATAAAAAAACGAATCGCGAACCTGTAGTGGCAGTGGGCGGGGCACCTAGTCCGACGAACCGATGGACGTTGGGGCCTGAAGGTGCTGGAGTGGCGACCCCGCATCGGACGACGCAGTGTAGGAAGACCCCCCACAAGGTAGACTGCCGATATAAGGAGGGTCGCCGGTAGCCGCTGGAGCCATGCGGCGCAAGATCGCGCCTTGTGGACATCATTTCGTGAGACCTTTGTCCAGTAGTGGACGTCCATCGGTTGAAGCGACGACGACGATATATACCGGCATATTTAGCGGAGCACATAAAAAAGGTTTGATATCACTATCATATAAGGTTATGATACTGATATAAAACCTTTATTATTTTTTTATGTTCCGCTTAATATACCGGTGTGTATAAAATATGTGATAGGAATCTATATATCAATAACTATTTAAACCATACTGACATATTAAACATATATACATGAGGAAAAGAGAGAAAGTGAGTTATAATTCAATTATTTTATATAACTTTACTGACTATTGATTACATTAGTGACAGAAATTATATTGTTACTTACTTTATTAATATGAGACGCAAAAAAATAGTTTTAATCTCGTATTGTTAGCTTCGCTTTGTGGAGTTTTCACTTCTGTCGTGTGGTGTGTGGTTTTAACCACAAATCGTCGTTCTTTTGTTATACGATTTAGAGCACACCACAAATATTTTGTCAAAGATGATAGCTTAATTGCCGAAAACTATAATTTTCACAGATGACATTCTCCTAAAATCTGAGGAATGAGCGGTCCAATTTTAACGTTTCGTACTAATTAAAACGACCATCAGCGCCAAATTATATATGGACTAGCAATGCCCCGCGGTTTGACCCACGTAGATATCGATCTCGTGGCAGTGGAAAGTCTTCTAAATCGAACTATAGATTTATTTTCGTTAACAAAAGAAATGAAATATTTATTTATATAGAATCCATTTTTACATTACCAACGATTTTCTTTTTTGTCGCTGGGAAATGCATTTACGCACCCCGGGTAGGGAGTGTGGGACTCACTGAAAGGTCAGAATACTCACTAAAACCCAGCGGAACCCTCGACATCCCTGAGTAGAGAACCAGAGGTACGAGTACACAATCCACTCTGGGACCCCGGATGTAGCCGTCTCATATCAATAGTTTATGGAGGGTGAAGATGCGCAACTCTACGCATCATGCTTCTCCGCGTCCTTCGTCGGATAGGTGGAGTGCCGATGACATTCTGTCTCGCTCTCTCCGAAGCCTCCTTCAGCGACATTACGGATTCAACATTACATTATTATTGACAAAAAAAACGTCCTATTACAAAAGCATATTATAAATTATTATACAACTTAAATATACAATTAACCATGATAACATTATATCGAACCTTAACATTAATACAGACAAAATAAAAGTAGCTAAAATGCGCCATCAGAAGCATATGGATGGGTGCCCATAAGGCTGGCAGCGTTACCTCTTTGGACAGCGATACTTATACGCCGTCCGAAGTACCACCCGGCCTTAGAGTCACGGGTTTCGTTAACATAAAAGTTTTATTTCAATTACTTTTTAATTACTTTAGGACGATGTCGCGAATGTATGACTGCATCTATTGTATAAAATTATGTGCCTAGTGAGTAGAGGGACCGAATTTAAATATTGCAACAATATTTAAATATTAAAACAATATTTAAATTATAATTAAATATATATAAATAAAATGCATACATACTACTGGGGCGATACACATTTTAGTTGAGTTTATCTTGACTATTTCGAACGAGCGTGCTTCGCCATGCCTACAGTTGGTGTCGCATCCTACCTTTCACTAGGAGAGGTTGGGGTTCGACTGCAGCTTATTATGGTGTCTTGAATGATACATTATTGGGGTGACTCCACGAAGTAGTGTAAGACATCGTACTGAATATTACTTTGGTGCGTACTGGGGTCGTCTTGGGTTTCAGGCCTGTATTGATTACGATCTTTACAGCGAGCCTCGCTCAAGGGCTTCCCGATGACAGATATTTTGTGCCAAATTTTTTCAAACCTTGGTTTACATTAATGCATATTTTTTTGGGGACCCTATTTTTTTTTAATAATATAGCCTATATCACACAGTTAGAATGCAGCTTTTGTGTTAAAACGTTACAAACATACAGGCAAATGTTTCCTCTTTATAATATTAATTTAGATTAATATCGCCGCATCCCTAAACCCTAATGTATATCTTTAATACTACGGACTAGAGGCGATGGGTCAATTAACACTAATACTAAGTCGCATTGTATTAACAACCCAAAGCAATGGCGTAGGAGTAATATCATCCAATAATACTTAGTAACTAATGCATTTAACTTAATGACATTCAACTTGGAAGGCTGTTTGCTATACGACTGAATGGTTAATAGAGACATATCATACTGATATCGACTAATGTCAATTAATATTATAACGTCTTATAATTAGCAAGTGATCCTATAATATTATTACAGGAGGATAATAATAGTTATTGCTGCGTAAGCTTAGATAGTTGAAAAGCTTATTAATGTGTTTAATTTAATGATATAATATAATACATAATATATTCTAATTACAGCTATGATGGACAGTATTACGCCTGGATTGTTATTCAAGGAGGTCCTTTGTTCAAGTTATAAAAAACTTAAATGTTTAATTGTTCTAAAGATTTTAACTTGTGACTTTTGGGAAAGGTAAGCTTACAGGGGAAACCTGCTTATCCCAGAAGCAAATTTGGGATCTGTAAACTCCCCCAATTCCCTTCACATTTCTTCGACATGTACAATATTTATTGTCTTTATTATAGTAGTCATTGTAAATATATATTATTAGTCATATTTACTCATGTTGTGCTGTCCTTTTTATTAGGTGGTGGTGGATTTTTTTTATTACATTTTATTTCATTAACAATTATAGGCAGCGACATCCTTGTAAGTTTATGACGGGTTCAATCGGGTAGTATAACATTTGAAATTTCCAAATAAATTACTGAATTACTAGAAAATTAGTGAAACACCATGTAAACTTATGGGTGTGTGTGTGTGTGCGCGCGTGTGTATGTGTGCGTGCGTGCGTGAATGAGTGTTTGTAGTTTGCAGAGAGAGATTATAGTATGTGCTTTTGAGTAATTACATGAATGTTCTGTCAAAATAATGTGTAGCCTACTTCATGTCCAAGAAAAGTTTTTCAGTCCCATTATGATAATTTTTGTAACCAATATGTAACTTTGTTTTTACATTCATAAAGTGTTTGTGATAAATGCTCAATACTTTATAAATTTTATTAGATAAGAGACACGACATCATTTTTTTTTTCAACATTGTTTAGAGACAAATGTAGTTTTTGTAACGATTGTTACAAAAAATACCTTTAACTCTGCTGTAAATATATATATTTACTATTTATCGATGATCATAATTAATATAACCCTTTAGGCTAATTGCACCTAAAAGGCACTGGACATTTTTAGGGTTCAATATAACAACACGTTCCGTATGTTGTTCGGCCTACCCCGATTTTACTCGGCATCGGCCATATTTACTGAAGCAATGTTGGATGATTTCTTTGCCCTGCAAAGAAAAAGGCTTTGTTGACAAAGTTACGTTCCAGCACAAACAGCATTTTGAGGATTTTAACCGGAAATATGGACTCGCCCCTTTACCACCAGTTCCTCAAGTTGCAGTTTGGGTCGGGTAGTAAGGCGGGAGATATTAATTTAGTTTAGGAATTTTGTGATAATATTATCGGAATAAGTTACTACAAGAAATTGAAGTTAGATTAGGAATAAGTTATGAATGCTACTAACACAAGTGAGCCTATGTTGTTTGAATAAAGAAATTTTATGTAATAATACATACTTAGAAGAGTAAAACTCAAGGAAGCGGACTGATAATAGGCGGTTTTATCCCTTTATTTCGATCTTCTCCCGATCAACCGACAAGAGATAATTAATGTATGCTCAATTGGCACACCAAAAGGTGAAAAAATAAGAAGACGTTCGTTTTTGCAAATTTACATTCTCACTCAGTTACCGAGATACACAATAGATCTGCAGGTATATAAAACATATCATATGTATTTAAATGAATGAAATATACCAAAAGAATTTAAAACGGCCATTACGTTCCGAAGACAAATCTTTAACCGGTAGTTTAACAAAAGTGAAGTTGAAGTGGTTTAGTACGGGTAGCAGGTTGCAAGCAGATCTAAAGTTATCAAGC
Source organism: Elymnias hypermnestra (assembly GCA_015832385.1). Classification (NCBI taxonomy): domain Eukaryota; kingdom Metazoa; phylum Arthropoda; class Insecta; order Lepidoptera; family Nymphalidae; genus Elymnias; species Elymnias hypermnestra. The sequence continues at coordinate 1,303,075 of JACTOM010000007.1, read as the reverse complement.
GAGTTGAAGACGTGCTCGTCCGCTTACTGCTTTATGACTTTAAAACTTGAGTTCTTACATAACATCAGCTCAGAAGTTAGATAGATAGATATATTACACTTTATTATACACCACAAATATTAAACAAGTAATAAAGAAAAACAAAAACTTAGCGAGCAGTACAAATAGGTGACCTTATCGCTTATTAGAGTTTTCTACCAGGTAACCTTAGGGTTAGCGAGATTATTTAAAGTAAGAAGAGTAGGTGGTGTTCGTTAAAAAATATGCATATACATACAAATATTCCTGCATAATATGTTTCAATACATAAAATCCGTAAAATATATAGATTAATTAATAGATTGATTAAATAGATTGATTAAATCAATACATAATATACATATTAAATAAATAAACCTAGTACAAATAGTCGTCGTCACTAAAGACACAGAAAAAGTTAATGATTCTTTACCTGCTTCTAGAATACGTCGAATGATTTAGATTAGATAGACAAAGTGGTAACTCGGTCTAAGTTTAGTAAAACATAGAAATATCATCACATAAAAACTTCATAATTTGCGATACTTCTATTTCAGTTTTCTTATTCTTACGACTCTTCGACTCTGGTTTCCATTCCCGGTAGGGGAAAATTAATAAAATGCATTTTCTACTTTGTCTGTTACTGTCTGAACTGCCTAATTGGTCTAGTGGTTAGCATGTTCGACTACAGATATGAGGTCCTGGGTTCGAGCCCCGGGTCGGGCCAATTCCACCATCCACCCCTGTGCCTCGGAGAGCACGTTAAGCCGTGGGTCCTGCATCTGATCTCTCTACGGTTGTGTCGGATTCCCGTCACATCGGATTATGAGAGTGAAGGAATATATCCTATCCTCTAAAAACCCTCTCTCCTACGAGTAAGGAGGCCTGTGCCCAGCAGTGGGACGTTAATGGACTGCTACTTACTCACCTTACCTTTACTTTGTCTGAGTCTGGACTGGTGAAAGGAATCGGCCGTGGCTAGTTAACGTTTTACCGATAAAAACGTGCCACTAAGCAACAAATGTGCCTTCCCGTAGAAAGCTCTTAAGCGAAGCTGCGTAGAAACTTAAGCGGTAAATTACTTCTTACCAAGTTTCTGGCCTTCCACTTTGGACTGTGTCATCATTTATCATTGGGTGAGTTTACAGTCAAACTTTAATGTCTCAGATATTAAAAAAGTGTTTTATGTTAATATTAAAAATTATTAATTAAAGTTATTTGAACCTCTAACCTATCTTCTGTTGCTCTCGCCAAAGGTTGCCTGGAAGAGATCGCTCTTAGTGATAAGATTGCCTTTACACACTGTGTTACTTAATTTTCTCGTTTCCTTTATATTACATAAGTTGTATTTTCTTTTTGTTATATGTGTAAGATAAAGTTTTAAATAAATAAAAATAAATTTTGCTTTTGAATTTCAAATTTAGAAAAGGAAATTTAGGAAATATTTTTATTTTATATTTTATGAAAAATAGTATCTTNATATTAAAACTACCTAACCTTCAAACCAATTAGCAAAAAAAACGCTGCACATCTTCGTGACGCTAATCACGCGCTAACCTAAAGAAGTTTCACTTCAACAAAAAGATTATGCGAGTACATTTTCACATCAATCCTTATCCACAAGAATGTGTGTGGGATGACGATAAGAGGTACCTTTATACCAAGTAAAACATTATAAAACTCCCTGCATTTTTTAATGGAATACAAAATTTCATTTATGTAAACTGTCCCTGTCTATTTTACCCGTTTTTATATATTATTGTTTTAAAATTCCCTCATCAAATGCGATCTTTATTATTTACCCATTAAGATTACCCATTTTTTGGACGAAAAGTTATTTTATTAATCTATATTTTATTTGAACGTGATATTGAAAGGACAGTGGATGCATGTAAATGGTGCGCTGCACGCCTTTATGAATAGCCAGATGGTGTCTCATAGGGTCACATTGGCTGTGCACGGAGGAGTGTTGGTGCCAACACTTATGGATGGCAGAGAAAGTTCGGTATGGCAGAAGAGGTAGAAAAGTAAAATAAAGAAATGAGAGCGTTGAGAAGTATGTGTGTATTGAAACTGAGTGACAAAGTAATAAATAGTGTGATAAGAGGACGTTGTTGTATAAAAGGTGATGTAGTGACTAAAATTGAAAAAGGTATGCTAAGAAGGTTTGGGCACGTAGAGAGAATGAATGAAAGTCAAGGAGACTGATAAAAAGGAATCATGAGTCAAGAGGGAATGAGAAATGGAAAATTGTAAGGGGAATAACCAAGGCGAACGTTCGTGTACCAAATCTAGGACATTTTAAATAAAGGCCTCTTAACCTCAAGAGACCTACGAACTTGTATGTTCGTTTACGAACTAAACCGACAAACTTGTATGAAAGGTTTAATGAGATTGAAACAAGCGAAGGAGATATGCAAGGATCGTGGCAAGTGGAAGGACGTGGTCTCTGCCTACCCCTATGGAAATGAGGCGTGATGCTATGTATGTATGTAGTTTAAGAGTTATCAACCTTAGTCTTAAATTATAATTCATCCAGTCCAAGTTTGTTTCCATATATCAGCATTTTAAAGTTTCATTTCGCGATAAAATTTTGCCTATATCTGAATCCTTCCTTCTGTCTTTATAACAAAACTCATCAAAATTGGATTCTCAGTTTAACATTTAGAATGTTGTAAAGATTAGTGTAAGATTTAAAGTATATTCAGTTCATATTTTATCAGAATGCTTCATCAGAAAGAAAGTTACATTAAGTAAGAGTTAAGTACCTATCCGACTAAGCGAAATACTGCTATAAAAATATAATGTTACTGCCAACATTTGCTTTTAGTTATAAACTTTTAATGGAAGCATAGTATTACACATTTAAGTGTTTGAAAAATAAAGTATTTTATGTTTAAATAATGAAAGTCGCTTGTGTACGTTATGTCTTTCTGTTCCGAATCTATTGGCTTAAATGGTTAAATATTTTTTGTGATAACAAAGTTTTTTTTTCATAAAGTACATAATATACTTTATGATTAAAATCCTTATAAGCGTTTTTTCCCTAAATTTATTCTATAAAAAATATTCCGTTGCATTGTATACAGAAGTATGTACTCGTAAGTCGTCGATATTTTGTCTGTTTGATTGTTTATTTTATACATTATGGGTATGGCGTGTAAACTTATGAAATAATATAATTCATTAAGCATAAACTTGTGAAAGGATTAGAGACTAACTTGTCATTCTTGTGTGTTCTAGTTTGTTCTTCGTTAGTAAATATTTAAACTAAAAGGTTACTTACTGTACTTCTTCAAGTCTTAACAGGAGATGAACGAAAATATCTTTAACAGGGTGTAAAAGACCATTTTTGTACGCATAATACATCTTCAACCATAATTATTTAAATACTAGATTTACTCACGACTTCGTCCGAGTGGTATAATGTTGTTGGCTAGCATTTTAATAGACTAATAATTTTACAAATAAGATACATATGTATGAATACTTTAATTATTTAGGTATGTGCAGTGTTTCATTGCAACTGAAAGTGGTTGGCGCATGATATCTTCCTTCTGTGAGAATGTTATCTCACAGAGGGAGGCATCAGTGAGGAAGGGGGAAGCTACAGCTGGGTCCACCTCTATCCGTACCTGGAGACGTGCTTTTGCGCGTCTACTGCCATTCTGAATGGTCGTAACAGACGATGCCCGGTGTCCCAGAGAGCAATGTCTCCACTGAACCTCTGGTGCTCCAGTTCAGGACGCTCCAGTCGAGTATCCCGCTGGGTTTTAGTGAGTATTCTGTTCTTCAGCGAGTCCCACACTCCTGGTTGAAGGTATAACTTTTAGCCGGAGTACGTAAATGTATTTCCCAGTAACAAAAAAAGTAATTCACTGCAAAGAGGTTATTATCCTTTCTATCGCTCTAAACTTTATAACCGTTTTTCCGCAGTAAGAAGTAGCCTTTCCTATTTATAATATTAGATGGTACATCCCTAACCAATAGTTTTATCTATTTACTTTATAATATAACAAATTTAATTTAAAACATCCATAATAATATATACAATATTTACGATAAAAGCATTCGCTATATTCGTTGAGTAAGATGTACATTTCGTTTTGTGAAACAGGATTTAAATAAGCAACAAAGAATTTCAGATTTCCACTTATTTATGAGGGATAATATTTAAATCGGAAATTAGGCCAGGATATTTTAAAATGATAGCGGCAATGTCTCGTTTGAGGCAATGATATTAAATTTTACCTTAGCACTGATTTACGGCAGCACGGGGAGTAGCAATTTCCTTAGCGGAAGTGTTGCCATGACGACATCGTTTCGAGCAAGTGCTGGAATCTTAAAAATATCGTTCAGTAGAATGTTTGTACGAAAAATTTACCGTTGAACTCGTTTAAACTTGCAAGGTACATGTTTAAAAGTTATATAGGGTTTTCCAATAAGAAGTTGCATTTTGACATTTAAAAAATCGAGCATATTTTATTTATTTAGCTTTATTGCACGTCTACAATAATAATATACAATAAAATAAAGTGAAATATAAGAAAAATAAAAGTACAATAGGCGGTCTTATCGCTAAATAGCGATTTCTTCCAGATAACATTGGGTTAAAAAAAGCTGAAAGTAATATAGGAAGTTCGCAGTAAAATAATCCTACATAATAATATCGACATCCTAATACATGTAAAAAAGTAAGTAGCAGCCCATTATCGTCCCACTGCTGGGCACAGGCCTCCGCACTCCGAGGAGCGAGGGTTTTTAGAGCATAGACCCACCACGCTGCTCCACTGCGGATTGGCAGGCATATTATTGTGTACACAAGTGCACTCTCTATTCCTTCCCTCTCATAGTCTGATGTGACGGGAATCCGACACGAAGTCAGAAAAATCGGGCGCCGGACCGACGGCTGAACGTGCTCTCCGAGGCACGGGGGTGGATCACACCGCAAACTTCCCAACTTCGGGCAAATATTGAGAAAATCTTAATAGAAAACCCAATATTGATTTTTGAATTGGCCCGTCCCGGGACTCGAACCCAGCACCTCATGTCTGTAGTCGAACATGCTAACCACTAGACCAATGAGGCAGTTCTAATACATGCTTAAGAAAAAATCTGTTAATAAACGAATACATATAATATTATAACATAAATACATAGATTTACAAAATGTGTACATCTTAATGAGAAATCAACGGATATTTATTTTATTTTAAACAGAAAGGCCTGCAATTAACGATGGAAAATGATAAAAGCTAAATAAATGGCTATGGAAATATAGTGAAACAATTTAATGAAACACGCTTCCAAAAAACTTCGGGTGCTTAACAGAGCTAAACGATTCTTCACTGCCAAGAATCGGTTACTCTTGTGTAAAGCCCAAATTCGACCACATTTAGAATACTGCTGCCACCTTTGGGCTGGTGCACACCAATATCAACTCCTTCCATTTGATCGGTTTGAAAGTCGGGAAATGCGAATTGTCGGCAACCCCCACTGACCAAGAAACTGAAATCTATCATGGAAAGTGTTCAGAGGAACTATTAAAGTTAGTACCGCCGCCACAATTCTACGACCGACCATCTCGTAGAAATAAATTTCACCCACACACTCTGGATGAATGGCACTCATCAACGACTCAGTTTGGTTTATCTTTTTACCCCCGTCCCTGCAAAATGTGGAACAAAGACCCTCAAGACTGCCATATGCAATTATTTAAGAGGCAATTAGACTCCCACCTTCTGGACAGGCAACACATTGGCAGCTCTCCTGGTGCTTCAGGTGTCTATGGCCGGCGTTGATCACTTATAATCAGGTGACCCACCAGCTCGTTTGTCTGTCTTAGTTATAAAAAAGCCCAATTAAATTGGATTGCCGTTTGAACATTAAACTATCTATTTAAACCAACTAATAATATAAGAGTAGGGGAGCCAAAGAGGGATTTTGCGCTTCGTTTTACGTTTTTTTTTGTTACTCGAATGCGTTACATTATCATACGAGGAGAATTGAGAGAAAAATCTTGCACTTGGTAATGTACTCTTATCAATGTGAACCCTTAATATAGGGGTTCGTTAAGGGCTGCCCGTCAGATTCGTAAAACTCGAACGCGTCAGATAAAAGAGATTTATATAGGACTCTTTTTTAGTGTACTTAACATTCACTTTAATCGTCAGGTTAATGTGTATCGGTGATCAGAAACACCAAACAGGTATACCCTATGAGTTTCAGACGCGACCCAGTATTTCCAAGTAATTTTTTTTCAAACCCCTACACGCTCTGCCTTCCACTAAAATGGAAAACTTTACAAAATCTTTTTTCGTTTTAGAATATAATATTCATTATTTCATAAGTCCACATAACGCCCGAGTAACTGCAAAATTAGCATTCCGGGATTCCCTAATATAAGGAGATTTGTGACGCCAGAACATCATTTTTGACAATTATATATATAGACTGTACTCTACTAGTTTTCTGTATCGTTAACTAAAGTTTAAAATTTTTGGATTACGCGATTATTTAACCAAAGCACAATAATTCATACCCAAGTACAATAACAATTTTCACGAGTTTTAGTTTTTCATTTTTCAGATATCTGACATATATATATCCCATAAAGGTATTTTCGTATGTTGAAAAATCTTAAACACTTCTCAAAAATTGTTAAAAATACTTTAGATTTTCATGCGTAAGCATTCGGAGCATTCTTGATGCGCAAGATAAGGGAAATACGTAAAAACCAGGAGCTATCCTGCGGCAAATATTTGTCTAGATAAAAAATCTAAACTCCATACATCAAAGACAACGTCGTAACTTAGCTTTGATTAAAGGAAATACAAACATCCTTAACATCAACATTATAAGAGATAACAAAGGACTTCACGTTAAGTAATTGACAAATACAATGTACTTTCATCAACGCTAGTAAAATTATTTTAACTGCATGATGTAAGATTTTCTGTAAAATGTTACCAAAAGCCTTGGGAAAAGCTTTGGTAGTTATAGCTTTATACGTAAACGAATGGCTCCTTCGTTAAATTAATTCATGCTCTTGACGCAAAACGAAATTCTTAAATACTCTTGAGTGCTAATTTCGGCAGCAAACATTTCTCTTGATATAATTTCACGGTTAAAAACTGCCCCGCTTTTGTTTTCTTTATTAAATATTCCGGAAACTTGTAAAGTCATATAAATTTGGCCTAGTTGTTGCAAATTTCGAATTCGATGTTAAAAATGGACTTTTTATTTAAACTTTTTATGTTGAAAAAGAACTTTTAAATAAAAAATACTTACCTCTAACAGGAACTTTGAATGACTTTAAGCTTAACAAAGTATTGTATCATAACAACAAAGTTTTAGATTAATATACACGTATTACGATATTTTTTAGGTAACGAATTATTTTACATATTTGTGTAATATATTATCTATAATTTCTTATAAAAATAACTTTAATTTGAGTCTGCATAAATTGTTAAAACAGTAACAATTTGGTTATGCTATATATTCCGTGCACGTAAGACTCGATAAATATTTATATAATAGTAATATCATATACAAATTAGTTATTCCTGGCTGTGCTTCAAACAAATTTCGCGAATTTGTCAGTAAACCACAACAAACAATTTGTATCAACAAACAATGAATTACAGCAAAATCAATAAAGGCATTTAGGATGAGGTTATATAATTGGAGAGTTTTGTAAATAAAGATATAAATATAGCAAGAAACCAGGACATTTCCATGGGTTTCCCAAAAAGGTGGAAGGGTTCCCTAGTCGATAACAATATAGGTATATACATAACGCGAATGCAAAGCCCCACCATGACTCAATTCGTACAATAGGCTTAACTTTGTATTACATTAAGTCAGTGAAATGGAGTCAGAATTAATTTATTCATAGCAATATATCACTAGGTACTATGAGAGCGGTTTGCCATTAGAGGTTAATTTACAAGCCCTACTACGTCGAAGTTACGCAACTGACAGCTTTGATTTACGAAGCCTTTTTTTAACTCTAACTCATCCTATGTATATCTTGTGCAAATTTGCATTTTTTTTACACATTCACTGTATTTCAAATACATTTTAACCTTGTGATACGGTGCATACTTTGATTAATAAAATTTATTTGACAAAAGAAAACATTGACTTTATATATCTCCCGTACAACGAACCAATTTCATATGTAAGGACCTAATCTATATATATAAAAGATATCTATTGATTCATCACGATATCTCTGGGACCAAAAGGCATGGAGGTGCAGGAGTGTTAATTAAAAAATTCAAATATTCACATTAAAAACCAATTCAATCTTCACATTTACAAACTATATCTTTTATGGTATGTAAAACTTTGTCAGAATTTTTTTTTATATAAATGGAATCTTTTAAAAGCAAATTTTAGAAAATTCCACCATTAAAGTGCCGTGCGGCATATTTGTAAAACAATTTGCCTAAATTAATGAAAATGCTACCATAAAAACATTCCACCCAGACGAGGTATCGGGTTCAGCTAGTATATGTAATATATAAACCAAACCCTATGTCGTATATAATTATATGCACTTGCATAACACTGGACACCTTACTCTAAAAAACTACGTACAGAAAGCGTTAAAATGTTAAAAATATTCATACCTTAAAGTAATAACGCCTCTTACGTAAACAAACGCGCTTGTAAAATTTACTGGAGCGTTAAAAGAGGCAAATGTAGGATATGCATTGTAATTAATTAACTGAAGCTTAAAGAGGATTTTCAATATAGGTAACGAAGTATAAAAGCTCTGTTTATTTAGAATCCAGTACAGCTTTAATACTCATATATTTCAGAATATCTTCTGAACCATTAACTACTCAAGTGCATGCTTTTTAATCTGTTAATTCTTAATATTAAATTAAAAAGTTGTTATCTAACGTTTGAGTTTTTAAATATTAACAAATTAACGTGCTAGTTAAAAATAACAATGTAGTTTATTTTGAGTCGGGAAGGATATAAAATTATTATATAGAAAGAAATCTTTAAGCCATTAATGTAAGCTAATTAAGTAAGATAATCAATATTTGAAAAAACTGCATTAGCATCAAGTATCATCCAATATATATCCATTCATCCATCCATCCAACATATCCAAATTCAGATTGAAAACTTTATTTTTTTTTATTTAGTGAGAGTTTTAAATAGTAGTTTATTTTTTTTTTATGTTTTAACGATTCGCAGCAAAAATATAAAAACCGAGCACTTGTGTAAATGAAAATTGAGAATACAGAAGGAAACATTCGCAGTCTTTTAGATTAAATTACTTTAAAGTTAGTTTAACCTCATATATTATAGACTAATAAAACATTTCCTAATAAAATGTTATCGTTTAATCAAACGAGGTAATCATAAGACTATATAAACGTCATAGCGTTTAAGATGAAATTGAACGATTATAGGATACACATTTGAAAATGACATGTCCTTGTAATCTCACTTAAACCAAAATTATGCTGGAGGATGATATTTCTTCTAGCTTCTGTAATGTTATATTTCAAGAATTCTTTTTGCTATTTTAACATGTAGGAGTTCGACAATGGTGTCGTTAACATCTTAGTATTAATGCATGAGCGAAATTTCTACAACCGACATAACCGCCCCAAGGACATATATGCAAATTAAAGCCATAAACAACTTCAATGTCATATTTTTAAATTGTTTTGTTAAGGTTTTATTATGGATCATGTAAATATCGGGTTATTTCAACATGGTTCGTTGAAATTTCGGTATAATCCGCGGGGAAAAACATAAAATGTTATAAAAACAAGCGAGGGAAGTATATTCCCGGAAAAAAGTATTTCATAATAAATCAGGAACCCTTATGTTCGTCTGTCGACACTTCCACTCAATCACAGTCGTCGTTGTCGTCGTCGCCTCAACTAATGGACGTCCACTGCTGGACATAGGTCTCACGATTGATGCCCACAAGGCCCGATCTTGCGCCGCCTGGTTCCAGCGGCTACCGGCGACCCTCTTCGTATCGTCGGTCCACCTTGTGGGGGTTTCTTCCTACACTACGCCGGGGGTGCGGGGTCGCCACTCCAGCCCCTTCGGGCCCCAACGTCCATCTGTCCGTCGGACTATGTGCCACGCCCATTGCCACTTCAGGTTCGCGATTCGTAGGGCTATGTCGGTGGCTTTGGTTCTGCTACGGATCTCCTCATTTCTGATTTGATCGCGTAGAGAAATTCCGAGCATAGCCCTCTCCATCACACGCTGAGTGCCTCTGAGCTTTCGAATGAGGCCCATAGTTCCACGAACACGTTTCGGAGCCGTAGGTCATCACTGGCAACACGCACTGTTCTAAGAGCTTCGTCTTCAGGCACCGAGGGATATCGGACGAAAATATCTGGCGTAGTTTCCCGAACGCTGCCTAACCGATTTGGATTCGACGGTTGTTCAGCGTGTGATGGAGAGTGCCGTAGCAGAACCAAAGTTATCGATATAGCCCTACGAACCTGAAGTGGCAATGGACGGAACACATAGGTGGCCCGAAGGTGCTGGAATGGCGACCCCGCACCGCAGTGTAGGGAGTCCCCCCACAAGGTGGACTGATGACTGATCAAGAGGGTCGCCGGAAGCCGTTGGGGTCAGGCGGTGCAAGATCGGGCCTTGTGGACACCATTACGTGAGATCTATGTCCAGCAGTGGACGTCCATCGGTTGAAGCGACGACGACGACTAATATTCTCGCACTAACCTTTAGGTTCCGAGGGACATATTTAAAAAAAAATATTTATATGCTCTATAATATACTTTAATATATACAGTCTATACCGTACATATAAGTAAACAAAATTTACCTTCTTGCTCAGCTTAGATAAGCTTAAGATCTAATAAACAATCTTTACATAAAATGATTACATTAAAAGGGAAGTAATGTTGCATTGTCAAGGAAAGAATTTAAAATTACAGTCGATTTACGTACTTTTAAGCAAACAAGTAGTTGGAAAAGCTCCAACAAACTCCAATATACAACTCTCGACGTACTAAGCTCCTTTGAGAAATACCAGAGATGCAATATTGCTTGCACTTGTACTTCTCATTTTAGTTAATTTCAACTGCTGTGAGAATACTCATATCAATGTACTAAAAGTTTAATTAACTTAAGACCTCATAGATATAATTAAACTAGAATTTCATTGGTTTTATTCTCTTATGCATAAGAAAATAGAACCAATTATCTAAACTAATAATATAAAGAGAAAACACACGTGTTTTTGTATGTAAGTATGTATATATGTTTATTATATTAAAAACTATTAAAGCGATTTAAAAAAAAAATTCACTATAAGAAAGCTGCATTTTCACTGAGCGACGTAGGCTATATTATTTCCCAAAAATAATAGGGATCCCTAAAAAAATGCATTAATGTAACGCAATGTGTGAAACATAATCTTTTATCGCGTGCGCTGTGAAAATTAATAAAGATAGAACAAAACAATGTTTTACAATATTATAGAACCTATTAATATCTATAATAAAGTCCAGGATACCATATGCCCAACTGTCGTGGTTATGGCACTTCAACTACATTTTTGCATTTTAAACGTTAATAAAAGTGCCGACAATAATCAAACCATATTATTCATCACCTCTGTACTTATCCTTATCCTATAATACTTTATTAAAGACTGTTTTAATACCTATGAAATACTTTTTAAATTAATAAAATCAGACATTCCAGTCAAAAGATATAGCAAATTTAAAAATCTCAGTTTTAAAAGAATAACGTATTTCGAGTCGAACTCCAGTACAAAACAAAACTGCGTCAAATGTTGTGAGACAATAAAGTATTACAAATAAATCTCTTCTCTAATATAAAATAAATTTAAATCTGTTTATTAGATTATGAATGTAAATGTGTATCTAATAATCTGAAAGAAAGTAATTAAAAACTAAGTGAAATAAAACTTTTTATTAACAAAAATAATTCTATAATCCGGCTTAGTAGACTTTCCACAACCACGAGATCGGCATCTACGGTGTCGGGTGACACCGCGGGGCGTTGCTAGTGATGTGTAATTAGAAACATGTCCTGATTTCACCATTCAATATAATTACAAAAAAAAAAGCTAGCGGCAATTGCGAAAATCAAGTGGTATACGTGGATTTTAGATGAGATGGTCGCGGATTCGAATCTTGAACAGGAACTACTGAGTTTTTCTTAAGCAAGTAAACCGACGTGCTGGATTTTTCCAATCCATTATTGTGCTTTTCGGTGCAGGAAACATCGTGACGAAACCTGCTTATCCCGAGAGTAATTCAAGAGTATGTGTACCTTGCCATCTCACAGTGGAGGAGCAGGGTGGTTACCTTTTATTACCAGACTTCGCATGGATAGTAAAGTTAATTATGCATGATGTAGTATGATGTATTTTATAAAATCATGTCATAAACATGGATAGCATAAACATAAACACGAACTAAAATGTTTTTATGTAAAAAAATGGTAAGTAGCAGCCCATTAACGGCCCACTGCTGGGCACAGGCCTCCTCTCTCGCAGGAGAGAGGGTTTTTAGAGCATAGACCCCACCACGCTGCTCCACTGCGGATTGGCAAGCATAGTATACAAGTGTACTCTCTATTCCTTCACTCTCATAGTCCGATGTGACGGGAATCCGACACGACCGGAGAGACATCAGGCGCAGGACCGACGGCTTAACGTGCTCTCCAAGGCACGGGGGTGGATCACACCGCCAACTTCCCAACTTCGGGCAAATATTGAGAAAATCTTAATAGAAAACTCAATACCTATTTCGAATTGGCCCGACCCGGAACTCGAACCCAGGACCTCATGTCTGTAGTCGAACATGCTAACCACTAGACCAATGAGGCAGT